>JARHVA010000557.1:1925000-2200000 GCA_037957365.1 Torreya grandis
GCAACAAGTCTTTCTTTAAGATTTAATAGCATTCTTACAAATTGTACTTGTTTGTTTAGTCTAATATTAATAGGTGTCATAAATGCAAGATGTTTTCTATTTTTCAATGATTGATTACATGCCACACATATTTTTTTAAGAGTTGCTTTTGTGTTTGGCATTAACTTTTTGCAAGTGTCCTTTTTAGACTAGATAAAAGTCTTCATATTCTGTTTAAATTATAGTTATATGCAAACATCACAAACATGTACCGGTATGTCTGCAATTTTTTCATTGAACTTGTCTATTGGTGCTAATCTTAATAGTATTCCTTTTATTATTTTATTGTTTCATGACATGATTTTTAAGTGACATGAAGAGATGATAGGCCCATGTAATGGTGGTTGCATATTAGTAGTAGTAGTGTCAAATTGCAGCTTTATATTCTTATCTTTTCTTAATGTGTCACAGTCCAAATGCTTTGGCTTTTTTTCACATGTAATGTTCTTTATTTGGTGAGAAGAGATTTTTTTTATTCTTGAGATGTTTCTATGCAATCAACAATGACACTAGTTCCTGCTTCATTATGTTCTTGGGTTGTTAAAGGTTCATAATGCACATGGGTTGTATCTGTTTCAAATAAAATGATGTTATATAAAGATTGTGATTGAGCAGAGATAGTGTAGGTCTTAAAAACTTATTGATTTTTGGATGACCATAGGTGAATGCTTACATTCAACACATTTGAAAGCAATTTTATAGTGAATTCATTGCCTTCTATTCCACCTTCATCATACATAAAACCCATTTTACAATGTATGCTTGCCAATTTTTAATAGTAGGTATTTTGTTTAAAACATCATCTATTAAGTTATTTTTCAAATAAGTGTGTGCCTTTTTATTTCCAACAATAAATGTATTACAAAAATATTATGCCAAATAGAAATGCAAGGAGTGTATGTCAAAAGGATTTTTTATCAAATAGCAAACATAGTTAAATATGTTATCACCACAACAAGATGTGGTTTCCATCATTTTGAATAGTCCATATGATTCCATTTTCTCAGCATTCATCTGCCAATAAAGAGAAATCATAGAGCAAGTTGTTGATATTGGGGCTCTTACTAGGGGGTTTGATAATTTTTCATTTTTGTATAATACAATGGTTCATAATGACCATTATCTAGATTTTGATCATGAAATAGAATGCAATATGGAGGGGTAAGAGAATTTTCATTGAAATGAAAGTATCTATGCTTTCTTGTCAAATACAAAACACAAATGGAAATATTTAGCCATCTAGAAATCCAATTTATCCATAAATTATCATCCCATAGACCATGCTCACCATTGCCTATGTATGAAGTTGTAAAAATTTGCATTCGATGGAAATATGTTTAATGTCTTCTATTTGGTGAAATCTATATGGCTTTTTGGGATCTAATTCCAATGAAAAATATCTTAGTGCATAGATGTCATTTTTTTAAGTAGCTAAAGAAATGTTCTATAATTCTAACACTTAGCTCTATTGATGTGTATCAGAAGTGCAATAGCACTTGAAACACAATCACCCACATTGTATTCAAAATTATGAGTTCTAAAAAGGTTTTTTTTAATAAAGCATCATCTATGTTATTGCATTAAGTTCTTGATAGTGTCTTGTATTCTTCGACATCAATGATCGATTGATTGCTATAAATATGCATTATTTTTTATTTTGCATTTATCAAATCTATTTTACAATGCCAAGTAAATCAAGCACAATTCAAAGCCAAGGCAATATAAAAGGTCAAAAATATTTTCTAAAAACAATGATAGACCTGTCATGAACCAACCAAATAGCCATTAATTTTAACAACAAGAGCTATGGTATTTAATAAATTTCCCCTTATTTAAGAAAATTGGATATCATAATTTGCACACAATTACTATGTATAAAAACAAATTTTATAGATCCTAAATAGATATTTTAAGATTCAAGAGATTTGGTAAGCAATCTAAACTTTTAGTAAAATATAAAATATTTGGATTGTTTAAAATCCAAGAGACCACTAATATATGTAGAATAACCAAGCTCCATCTAGGGTAAAAAAGAAAAGACTCTAAAACTTTTTTGAAGTACCAAATCAATTTTAAGAAACCAATAAATTCTTTTAAATAAAATTAGTATAATATTCACCTATCCAATACAAACCAAACATTTTTTTCATAGAATTTGAAATAAAAATTCAATATATACAGTTTTTTGAACTAGTCTTCTAGTTTAATTGGGAACCTAAAAGACAACAAAACCACCTAGCTACTTGCATTGTGAAACTTGCTTCCAGATTGGCAAAGCTTTTTTGTGAATGGAATCAGTCATAAAAATTCTGACTCACAATCATTATCAGTGTTGAAACATTACACACACTCCAACACATGAAAATATATAGACAAAAAGAGAGATTAATAAATAATAATAATAATAATAATAATAATAATAATAATAAACATCATTATAAAATGCTAAATACAAACAAAACACCATTTACTATTTAGCAATAGAATAAAATGTTTGACATTTGGAAATCTAATTTTTCATCACACATTTAAATATTCACATTTATTATCACTATGTTGTAATGTTTCTCTTCTTTGGTAGTGTGTCTTAATGCTCATGTTTTGAAATGTATTGATTTTTATGATCTAAGCTAGAGATTTTCTTGATTCAATTGTACTTTTTGACATAAATTTTTATTTTAGGAAGATTGATATACAGAGAATTACATCAACACAATTGCTGTGGATTTTGTAAGTGATTCTTCTTCAAAGTGTCTTTTCTCTTGATTACAATGTTTGGTTATGCTTCTTAGCATGCATTTTAAGCTTAAGGGTGTCATCTATGACAATACATTTACTATTTATTTTCTATTAAGGAGACTTATATTTTTATAAGATAACTTCAATCTTGTCCCATTATTGACAGAAAATTAGAACACTGGAGCTGGATGAGAAGACAATTAAGTTTCAAATTGTAATCTCAATTATCTCTTTGATTTGTGAGAATGACAAGTTCTAGGAATTATGGCATTGATTATCACTAACACCACCCTCTAAATATATTAAAAAAAATTATGTTTATATTTCTCAATTGAAAGTAACTTATTTAATATTAAGAGAAATATAGACATTGTATTGTAAATTATACGATAGCAAAAAGGAAGTTAGCATCTCTTAATCTTATATTAGCATTAATTCCATAGGTTGGGCTTAGATAGAGTCCAATATATAATTATTAGATATAACAATGCACTTAATGTTCCAACACTCAGTAAAACCATCTATAGAACATAAAATGAATATTAAGTTAAAGAGTAGAATGAAAATGAGAGTAGTGTGGAAATGATTATAAGTTGTATTTAGGGTGAAAAATAGAGATATCGTCTATTTATATTCAAATACATGAGGAAATTTATGTGTATTGACAATCCCATAGGAGTTTGAAGGAACCTTGCCATAGAGGTCATGATGAAGTTACAAAACATCTTATAATAAGAGTTACAAAGGAGAATGAGGGAATTACAAAGAATCTAAGGTGTCATAGGGAGTTGCAAAGAATTTTGTCATAACTAGGGCCTTAAAAGAATCTGTTATCCAACAAGAAAGAAACAAAACACATTATAAAAAGACTTTTAAGTCTTATAGGAAGGGATATAGGTTTTTTGGAGTATTATGGGAGAGTTTATGAAGAAAAAAAAAATCAGATTAACCATGCTACCCTTAAATGTCTAGGCCTGAAATTATGTTCATACCTCCTCAGGAAAGTTATATTTTTCTCCAGTTACCATTTGGAAGCTATTATAATAATATTAAATCCTTTTTCATATTTTTCTTGATTATTTTAGCACTAATTTTGTAACACTTAGTCTAGGACTCTATTTATTGAGATGATTTAGATTTCATTATTCAAAAAAAAAAAACTAGATTTGAGATTTGCATTTCAAACTTCTGATTCCAACTATTATTTTTCCCATTTATTATCAGTTTTTAGATTTTTTATGTAACAATGTTAATTAAAGACCACCATCATAATGAAGGAGTTAAAACTTACAAGCATTTAAAATCCATCATGTAAAAATGAAGCAAGTTGTAAAAGGGATCTTAAACTTTGGAGCGAGGAGTGTGTGTGTTTTAGACAGTTATGTAAAGAGTACGTGGAAACAAAGCTTTGGTCAAGTGCAACATCCATACTTCCCTTAGAACTCTTCTAGGCTCTAGTGCAATGTATTTTGATCCAACGTTTGAGTTCTACTTTTTAGCTAAGAAGTTCAATTGAAATAAAAATATATAAGCTCCTCCTATGCTTTGTGGACCTCTATTTGGCGTGGTTGAGTTTCAACAGTTTGCCTTTGCATATTGATAGAATCAGTTGTCTTATCCTCTTTAGTTATAGTGACTATTTGAGAAGAAATCCATCATCCACTCTACTAAATCTATTTTATTAGATCAACTGATGATATTTGGCATGTGATTCTTAAACATTAAGGCAATGGATGTATGTTATCTATAGGCAAGACTTCTTGTGTGTATGTGAGAAATACATTGATGGTATTTTGAACCATGAGGACTATTTAACAATTGCCCTTAAGTTTTTTGGTTCCACTTTCATAGGCTAGGAGAAGTCAATTCTAGTACCAAACAATCATACCAAAACATAGCCTTCTACATCCAACCACTGAGATATTGGCTATTATTTAGAAGATTGAATAAATGGATGAAATCTATCCCATATACCTATCCAAAAATGATCTTTACATCCATCATTGATCACCCTAAATAATTCATCTTTTAGATGTGGTATTGTTGTACAAAGATGCTTTCAAATAAGAGATCTTGAGTAGGTGAGGATAGGAAATGATGCCTTTTGGCATGAAAAATAGATCATATTTGTGTTGAATAAGCAAAATGTGCACCATGTACAGTTTAAAATCTCCAGCCAATTCTCATTGCTCACATCTAATTAATAAGGTGTAAATCAATGATATTGATGCCACTAACAGATAATAGCATAGGAACTTTATCCCAATATTAAAAGAAATCCATGACAAAGAAATTTGCTTTGCAAACATATAAATCCAAATGGACCGGTTCAAGTAGCAACAGCATACATTACTTGAGGTACTTATTTAATGAGATTGATTTTACTTGTAGGTCTTTATAGTGTGTTGTCCATGCAGGGGATTTCATTTTATACCTAAACTTGCAAGACTTTTCATTGGCTACAAGCATCAGATTTGGATGCTAGAGGAGATCCAAGGTATTCAATGGAAAGAGTGCAGTTCAAAATCTGAGAACACACTTCAATCTATTTTGATGACTAGACTATTGTAATGCACGAGGAAAGTCAAATTCATTACTAGTTATTAGTACCTTGTGTTTCCAATGTCCATTAGGGTTGGCTTTGTGGGCACATTAAAAATATTTGTAGTCGAGTATACTTTTTGTTCATGATAGTAAGGTTTGTAAATTTCTTTTATTGATCTCACTTGCAAAAGACAAAAGTGTTGAACTAGGAAGTTAGTTTTAAATAGGCCCTTAGAATTTAAAGTAGGGCATGTTTTGGGAAGAAGTTCTTCATGAGCATTTCTAGAGAGACTGTCTTGGCCAAGTGCAATAATCATACTTCACTTGGAGATTTTCTCTTGGCATGAGTTGTGGTTCATATATCCCTATGAAATTTCTCTCTTATTTATATATCCTGGAACCAACATTTTCAATAGTGTTAACTTTAAACAAACAAAGAAATAGATTATTAATTTATTTGTGAATATTAAGATTTTTCTTTTTGTGAATATGGTCTACTTTTAAGATATGTGTACTAGTTTTATAACAACTACAAAATTAAATTTTAAAGTTAAAATGACTCATTAGATTTTGTTATTTTTTTATTATCCTCATCTATATAAATAGGTATATTGCACTGAGTACATTTTTCATTCTTATTTTATACTTGTACTAGTTTATAATTTTTTAATTGGGTAAACTTAAGTTTATTTCAACTCGTAAAATAATTTTTTTATTTAGATTCAATTTTTTTAGAATTTTAATTTGTATATATTTAAATTATTTTCACAACTACCAATTTTTATAGTTGTCATTACTTTAATTCTTCGTTACATTTTTTTAATTAATAAAATATTTAAAAAGAAATGTCTAGTGCCATAAATAAATCATGATACTTTTGTTATCCTATTTATGGATCTGTTAAATTTAAACTAATATAAAATAAAATGAGATTTAATTTAAGGTTATGCATTTAATTTAAAGCATTTTAATTGTAAAATATAAATCTACACCGCCACACATCAGCTACATTTTTCTTTTTATTCATGGTAGCATCACTTGGTTAGTATAGAATATAGAATATGCCACAGGGAGATTTGAGCTTTACTTGTAACATGCATTAGGCCTTTTTTTAAGTGAGAAAGCTTTTGTCATTCTACTCTATCTTCACTCTCTTTTATTTCTCAAAATCCTTTCCTTCTACACAAATGTCTATATATAAGAAGAAAGTCTAGATATTATAAACACATATCAGGGATTTATCATTCCAAATGATGAACGTAGCTACTTTGATATTGACTACATTAAAATAAAATGAAAACTCTTTTCTAGTTCATATACCTTATTTCCCATCTGATTGTCAGGTAATTGTTTAACAAAACATCTCATTTAAATCCACTCAATTTGTAGAAAATATTATTTAATCATTCCCTTTGTTCAAAATGCTTTCCCAATGGTTCTTATAACAAATCACTAATTTTTCCAATCTTCTTGACATGTTTTCTGTACAGCCAAAGAGATTAAAAACCTGAATTGTCCCGTTTACTTCATCCTAAATAGCCATTTGTTGTGAGATGATCATCTTCAAGTGATATTTCTGTCAACACATGCTAATATTACATTTGAAACATTTATTTGCTTGAAAGAATGAAAATTACATAGTATTTACAAGATTATATAATTCAGAACAAGTCATTGTTTGATGTATTTGCAGGAAAGAAGCAAATTATAATGATGTCCATGAATAATCAAAAGTAGGTTAATGGGACTTGATAATAGTCAGATATCACACGTCCACTTATATAAAGATAAAGCCAAAATTCTTATCCAAGAAGCTAGCCAAAAATGTAATTAGAATATCAGAAAGAACATCTTGAAAGAAAAATACATGTAATGGAGAAAAGATGTTAATAAAGGAGAAAGCCATGTGTTCAATCCTGATTGTTCATGTGTTCAATCGCATCAATCATGAGGGATTCTAATTACAAGCCAAGATTTGAATTGGCCACTGCCAAGGCATTCAAATAAAAAAGATTAGTCGCAAACCTACTAAAAACAAAGCCAAAATGCCAACAAGAATAGCCTGAGAAAACAACATATATTAGGGGAAAAACAACTTGATATATGAGAAAGTGATGCACCATTTATCACATATGTTCAATCACATAATTTAGGAGGGCTTCAGAAAGAAGGACATAATTTGTGCTAAATTACAAATATTAACACTTCATAAGAAGAAATACATGAAAATGATCTCTAGAACAATAATTGCCAAACAATACAAAAGAGTATGGATTGAATTAAAGTGTTAGATTTATGATCAGAATTGAAACAATTAGAAATTACAACACAATGAATAATGAACACAACAAGATAAATCTAATTTACTCTTTAGAAGTCTGCTCTGTGTTATAAATTATACTTTTGATTGAATATATCTATATCTTGAACAATGAGGAATCATTATATATACAAGTGAGAGGAAAGATACACATCTCTTCAATCTCACTGTTGGCAAAGAGACACATCACTTCAATCTCCCTATCAGCCTCCACCAAAAGTCCAAGACATTGGGCTGGAAGTGGGAGCCTGAAGCTGCTCCTCTAACATCAACACTCCCTCTTAGCTAGGGAGGATACTTGCAGCTACATAAGACGTATCACCTCATCGTGATGTCAACCACAATGGATGACATCCATCATGGCTCTCTTAGAGTGTGGAATCAAGGGATTTCACCTCAAACTTCTCTCACAAAGAAGAACTCGTTATCAAGGGATTTCACCTCGAATGTCTCTCACAGAGAAGAACTTATTATCAAGGGATTTCACCTCGAACTTCTCTCACAGAGAAGAACTCATTATCAAGGGATTTCACCTCAAACTTCTCTCACATATAAGAACTCGTTATCAATGGATTTCACCTCAAAATTCTCTCATAGAGAAGAACTTGTTATCAAGGGATTATTGATACTGAAACTATTTCTTAGTTAGGACTCTATTCTCCACTATACCAAGCTTATATCGAAAGTACACAAACTTTAACTTGGAGAGAAGCTTGGTGAGAATGTCTGTCATCTACTCATCAGTGCTGATATACCTCAACTCAATAGGTTTCCTCAATACCATATCTTTGATATAATAGAATTTGATCTCAACATGTTTGGTTCTATCATGAAACACTGGATTGACAAAAATCTTCACATAGCTTTGGTTATCACAATGAATGATTGTAGGCTCTATTGATTGTTCAAATAATCCTGCAAGGAGCTTATGAAGCCATACTACTTCTTGAGCTACCATACAAGTTACAATATACTCTGCCTCTATTATACTCAATGCTACAGATGACTATTTCCTATTGTACCAAGAAATCATAGCAGATCCCAAATTGAAGCAACATCCAGAGGTGCTCTTCTGATCAGAGACACATCCTGCCCAATCAGAATCAATATATCCATGCAGTTTCAATTCTATACTAGAAGAATATCTCAAGCCATATCCAACTATGCCACACAACTCTCTTAGGATATGGTTCACTACAACTAGATGTATTTGTCTTGGTTCACACATGAATTGACTAAGTGCACTCACTACATAGCAAATATCTAGTCTAGTATTAACTAGATACATCAATGAACCAATCATTTGTCTGTACATGCTAAGATCCACCAGATCTGAACTAGTTGAATCCTCTTTTAACTTCAACAAATTTGACTCTATCAATGTAGACATCGGTTTGCAATTTATCATACCAAATCTCTTCAATATGTTAGTATAATACTTCCCTTGACTTAGAATGATCTCATCTAGTTTCTACCATACTTGTAAACTAAGGAAGTAATGTAAGAGATCAAGACCCTTCATTTCAAATTTTAAAGCTAACTCCTTCTTACATTTGAAAATGAGGTGATATTCTCTAATAATAAGAAGATCATCAACATAGAGAACCAATATTAATGTGTTACTATCAATTATCTTGAAGTATAGGTTTGAATCAGCATCATTCTTGGAGAAATCCAAGCTCATCAAGTATCGATCAATTCTTTCATACCAAGCATGATGAGCCTGCTTAAGGCCATACAAAGCCTTCTTTAGCTTTTAAACATGAGACTCCTTCCCATGAACCTCAAAACCATCAGGTTGCTTAATATATACCTCTTCCTTGATTACACCATTTAGAAATGTTGTCTTGATATCCATTTGGTGTAATTTCCATCCTTTAAATGTTGCAATAATAATGATGGTTCTGATGGATGTATAATGAGCAACTGGAGAAAAGGTTTCCTCATAACCTACTCCCTCTTTCTGAGAGAATCCTCTAGCCACAAACCTAGCCTTGTACTTCTCAATGCTTCCATCAGCTGCATGCTTGATCTTGAAGAGCCACTTAGAAGAAATAACAGATTTTCCTTCAGATCTAGGTATGATATCCCAAACATCATTCTTGAGGATGGAATGATACTCTTCAGCCATAGCATCTTTCCATACTTGTTGATTAGTAGCTTCCTTAACACTAGAAGGCTCAAACTCAATAATTTGACTCATTAATAACACATAATCTGAGAACTTATGAGGTCTCTTGATTTCTCTAAGAGATCTTCGAGGAGCTGTATATTTTCTTTCCTCTTGCATGTTTTCTTGAGTCCACCAAGGCCTTTTCCATACTATAACAATGTCACTAGGTCCATCAGTTGGTTCCAAAGGCTTAACTGGAACATCATCTTCTTTTGAATCAAAAACCTCCCTCTAAATTTTAGGAGTATGGTCAATTTCCATATCCTAAGGAGACTCTTGGTCTTCATTATCTATCTCCATATGAATGCTCTTAGATCTTTTGAATGCAACATCCTCTTCAAATGTAACATCCCTACTGATCTCAATCAACTTCTGACCTAGAATGTAAATTCGATAGGCTTCAGAAGTTTCACTATAGCCTACAAATATTCCCTTCTTGCTATAAGGATTCAACTTAGTCCTTTTATCTTTTGGTATGTGAAATATATTGGACAACCAAAGATCCTCAATTTACCAAAGATCCTCAATTTACTTACTTTCGGCTTCACCCCTATGAAAGCTTCTTCGGGAGTCATGTTCTCTAAAATTTGGTGAGGGCTTCTATTTTGAACATAAACAGCTATCTTAGATGCTTCAGCCCAAAGGAAGATTTGCAAATCTTGGTCATGAATCATAGCTTTGGCAGCTTCTACAATAGATCTATTCTTCCTTTCTACAACACCATTCTGTTGAGGGTTATAAGGAACACATAACTCCCTCTTAATCCCCATTTCAATGCAAAAGTTATGAAATTCATCAGAGGTGTACTCCCCTCCGTTGTCAGATCTTAGAACTTTGATCCTCTTCCCAGATAAGTTCTCTACCTGAGTTTTAAACTCTTTAAACCTCTCAAGTACTTCTTTAGATTCTTTAGATTCTTTAGATTTCAAGAAATAAATCCAAGTCTTTCTAGAGTGGTCATCAATAAAAATAATGCAATACAAGAAACCACTCAAAGAAGATACAAACATTGGACCACATAAATTGGAATGAATGAGATCTAGAATACATTTAGATCTACTTTCTCTACTATAAAATGGTCTTTTAGTATTCTTAACCATGGCACAACCTTTGCAAGTACCTTCATGCTCCTTGTTGAATTTTGGAAGACCCGTGACCATCTTCTCCATGATAGGTAGAGCTCGAAAGTGTAGGTGAGCCAATCTTCTATGCCAAAGATCACACAAGCTTGAATAATCATGTATTATTGCCTAAAGTGGACAATTGATTATCCTATAGAGGATCTCATGTCTAAATCCAATTATTTGAGTAGTTTTGAAGTTGGAATTCTTCATCCACACAAGAACTTTCCCTTCGGAGAAGGCAACTTGATAACCCTTGTCTTCCAAGGCTGAAATGGAAACCAGATTTTGTCTGATGTCTAGAACATAGAGAACATCACTTAACCTTAGAGTAATGCTAGATTTTAAGTGGAGAGTAGATATTCCAATCCCTTTCACTGAATAGATAGCATCATCTCCAATGATAACTTGTTCACTAGAATTTCTCTCCATCAAGTTTGATAAATGCTTCTTAAAACCAATGATGTGTCAAGATGCACCACTATCAATCAACCAAGTTTTGGTGTCGGTAGGTACACTACTTGATAATTTTGAACAGAACAAATATTCATACATTTCCTTTTGAGGAGAGGCATCATCAACATCTACAATGGTGTCTTGTTGCTTAGGCCTAGAGGGACAATGTTTGGCAATGTGACCATACTTGTCACACCTAAAGCATTGGATTTTGGAGAGGTCCCTCTTCTTCTTGAAAGAGGGAGCACCATCAGTTCCATTATCTCTATTCCTCATGAAGTATCCTTTCTTCTCATTCTTTCTTTTCTTCTTAAATGATTAAGAGGCAATGACATGAATGTCTTCACTGGTAGAGCTTTGACCAATTCCTCTAGCGACCAATCTAGAATCTTCTTGAATGCAATCTACCCTCAATCGATCAAACTTGAGAAGTTTTGATCTTGCACTGATTCCTTGAATGTAGGATTCCCATGATGAAGGAAGGCCATTGAGAACAATCATGGTCAAGTCTTTGTCATCAACTACATGACCAATTATAGAGAGTTGATTTATTAATTTTGAAATCTTCATAAAGTAAGCAATAATTTTTTCTCCTTTCACCATTTTCACATGATGTAGTTGGTGCTTCAGTGCAAGAGCCTATCTGGTGTTGTTGATTTTGTACATCTCCTCCAAGGTTTTAAACATATCCCTTTTTGTCTTCAACTTGGAGACAATTAGAACAATATGATCTTTAACAGAGTCAACCAATATCTTCTTCACCTTGATGTCTTTCTTTTTCCACTACAACTTCTCTTCTTCCTCCAATGTTTTAGGAACTTTGGATTCCACAAACTCAACCAAGTCATTTTCTTCCAAGGTGAGCATGAATCTAAACTTCAATGATGTGAATTTGGATGCTCCTTCGAGTCTATCCTCAATTTTAAGACTGTTCACCATCTTGACTAAAATAGGGATAGACAAGAGATATAAAGAACAATAGAGAGTATTAATTTAATGACAAGTCTGATCACGATCTTCTTCAAGCCCACTCTGATACCATGTTATATTTATGATCAGAATTGAAACAATTAGAAATTGCAACACAATGAATAATGAACACAAGAAGATAAATCTGATTTACTCTTTAGAAGTATGCTCTATCTTATAAATTATACTTGTGATTGAATATATCTATATCTTGAACAATGAGGAATCATTATATATACAAGTGAGAGGAAAGAGACACATCTCTTCAATCTCCCTATTGGCAAAGAGACACATCACTTTAATCTCCCTGTCGGCCTCCACCAAAAGTCCAAGATGTTGGGCTGGAAGTGGGAGCCCGAAGCTACTCCTCTAACATCAACATAAAGTAAACAAAAAATTAAAAACAAAAATTGGTGAGAAGGAAAAATTATCAGATTCATGGTAAGAAATCATATTATAGTGAGGCACATCGAAGAGAAGGTATATGAAGAATATTTTGTTGATTGGTAGAGTAAGACTTTCACAACAACAATAGACGACAAATTGTATTGGAGAGTTAAGTAGGTGTGAGTGTATGACTGTTACCATTGAACATATTTATAGTTAAACAAAAGGACTCCAACAATCTTCAAGAGATGATGAAAAAATACGAAATTAAGGTAAAAGTTTGAAGAGTTCAATAACTTTGTCGACCTTATCTAGATATGTGAAAATTCTCAAACTCAAGGAAATGACGTAGGGAAATCAAGTTTCTTAAATTGTGGCATCATGTTCCTATAAAATAAGTGGACTTAAACATCCTTAATATTTTTAAGGCAATGACTATGAACACTGGAAAAGAATGGTATGGTAACTTTTAGTTTTTCTTTCAATGAATAGGATTTCATTTTTAGTGTTATAAACAAAACCATTAAAGAATCTAAATTACATGTTGATTCAATTCTGAAACCTAATGTCATGTTATTTACATAAGATTCCATAACATAACTTCAATAATATGAAATATGCCTAAAGACTTTAACTGTTCACTTCTTGCTATAGAAGGAATGAAATGTTACCCCCTCTTTATTTCAATCCTAACAATGGCTGTGAATGTATGCATTTAAGGTAAATTAAAAAAAAATTATCGCTCACAAATATTGAATTCAATCCCTCCCCACCTTTATTACAATCATAATAACATGACTTTATAATATCATCTTCTTTTTTGCTTTCTTTACTCACATCAATTCCTATGGCATGCTAGGTGTAGGTAGACAAGAAGTGGTTCAGTCATGCATGATTCAATGTAGACCCTACTTCGGGGCTGCTTACCCCTACCATAATGTTGACAGTGTCAATATTTTTGTTCTTTTAGGTTCACACCCTTCACATTTTACAAGGAATTAGAGCCTTCAAATCACTCCCTACTTCCATTTTGCATATAAATGTAATTGAATTGACACTAACAATACTTCCCTGGTTCTATTTTGTTCAACCCATTATGATGCTCATATAAAATTATAGAAAATCAAAGATATTAAGCATTTGTGCAGCCTTTAAAATGCTCCCTACATGTAGATTTCTCAATAACATAATTGAAACACCAAAATTTTATTGCACAAAGAAAACAGAAAATTCCACTAACCCTAGTAAAAATCTTCTAAATCAACGGAAATGAGCTCTAATTACATAAATACTTCTCAAAGTTCTTCAGAGAAAGCAAATTCTAAGACAAAAATTTAAGGTTAAAAACACTATGAACTACACTAAAATTTAGGGAAAAGGCACTCTTGACATAACAAATTTGTAAAACTTTTAAGGAAATCATCATTCTCAAAGGAAGAAACTTGAACCTGAATCGTATCAAGATGAAAGTATAAAATATGTATCCAACATACGTCACAAAATATGTTCCTATCTATTTGTTTGATTTAACTATTAGTTAGGGTAAATAATATCACCAAAGTAGGTCCATATCCAAACGTGAAATTAGGGTGAAGTAACCATGGTAAAGAATGACATAGGGTTCCCAACAAACAACCATGCCCAAGCCATGTAATTGCATAAGTGAAAGGGGCAAATGTACATTAACACAGAAAAAAAATCTATCATTGAATCTAAACTATGCTCCTCCTCAATTTCCAAGATGCTAATGCGGCTACATTGTACCCGATGATGATTAAAAGCACCAGTGCAGGATAGATACACTGCGAGCCTAAGATACATGCCCATTTATTATGATGACATCAACAATCCACCCTTAAATAACATGCACATTGTATTGACTGATCATAGAATAGTTAAATGGGTTTTTCCATATTTTTGGTTAAGAATTGTGCAAATTAGATTTTGAAGAAATGCAAATTTTTTATGCACCAAAAATAGTGCATTGTTATTGGTCCAAAAAACTAACATTAATCAAGGGTTAAACCACATTGAAGACTTTGGTATGCCCTCCAGGACTAATAATAGTCATCCAAGGCTAAGAAAGGAGAAGATGGATGATTATGGAAGGGTCATCCTCCCTCCTTCCTCCTTTTCCAATATTTATGTTTGAATCTTAATGACTGATTTGGAGCCTTTATTGATTTCCATAAGGTTTTCAAGGGCTTCCTCATCTTTGATCAAATTTGACAGTCAAGCTTGAAAGGATTCAATGGTTGAGATGGATTACTCCATGCTTAGGGAGTTAAGTAAGGACATATTCACCCATTTTGAGGTCATACAAAGAGTATATGTCCTCCTTGCTAATATTTTTTTCTAAATTTATGTCAAATTTAAATTAAATTCAAGTTGTGACTTCAAGTGCATACCAAGCCTATGCTTAGCTGGAATAGCTTGGCATCCTCCTTGAAACCGGTTGAGAGTTTTCATGTATTATCAAAGCCAATGGTTAGTTGAATCTGCCTCTCATTAGTTGATCTTCCTTTGTATTCCTCAGGGTTATGTGTTACATTATGTTTGATCTTAGAGTTTTTGGCTTATTCGAGACCCTTTAGCCATTTAGATCAAGTGGGGTCTGTATGGTTATGTAACGATTGTCTGACCACTTGTACATTTCTATCCACATCATTTAGGCATGCTAGTTTATTTGGATTCATTATGAATCTCATGTAATGAACATGGCTAGATAATGGGTAATCCAGTTGTGTAGAATGTATGTTGTAAACTTTTAAAAATAAATTAGCTTGATTTTATGTGGTTTCAATCACAACATTTTTTGCATGAAAAATAGTGCTTATTTATATTTATTTGGTAAATGCAAAAAATGTGAAATTATCACTAGGACCACAAACATTACCAGTTTTAGGAGGTTTATTAAACCAAGGTTCAAGTCCTCACCAATTTATACATGTTCTTTCCAAGTGCTATTGCAGTCTGATCTGTAGTTGAATCGCACTTGAAATCCATGACCATTGACCACATCTAAATTTTTTTCACAAAGCATTATTAAAAATCAATATGATATATATTTTTTTGGAGGTGAAAGTGGAAAATGAGTTTGTGCATTCTTCCATACAATGTGGCAATGCATTGTGTAGCAATGATATAATCTATTTCATAGTGAACCTGAGTAATTAAAAAGTGCTGAGGAAGGGCAAGACCATACAAAACATGTAAGTGGTGAAAGATTTCAAGATGATTTTGGTGATGGTGGTGAGAAGAAATGACATAGTATTTCAATGGACTAAAAAATGCCCAGGAATATGCATACAAAATTCAATGACATGTCACATATGTTAATGAAATCTTTAACTTCCATAAGGCATTTTCAATTCCAAAATATACAAATGAATCGTGTGTCATGTCAATGAAAGCATGGGTTAAATATCTAATGGATCCTTTTAAAACATAGAGAATGCACCATGTGTCAATTTAGACAATTCTAAAACTAAATAGACAAAAATTCTAAGTATTTTAACTATATAAAACCTAATAAGACAAATCTAAAATAAATTAGACAAAAAATGGAAAAGGCTTCTTCAACAAAAGATGCCTTTTATCGTAAAACAAATAATTATTTATAATTCAAACTCATTGGAAAATTTTCAACTTATTTATTTACTAAATTGTTAAAAAGCTAAGAAGTTTGTTGTTTAAATATTTGATTGTCAAGTGTACTCCCTCCCTTGCATAATAGATAAACTAACCGATTTCCAACCCTTATCATCACTAACAATGATAGTGAACATATTAGCATTTCAGTGTAAGATAGATTACTAGAATAAGAAAATGAAATTGAGACAATGCTTCATAAATGTATACTCTTTCTACCTATAAATTTTGAGGTGTTCCATTTCGTTGCGCATTATATTTTGTTTACTTAACAACTCATAAGTGTTTAAATGAGTAAGGATTTAGATGAACAATTATTTGTTTATTGATAATTAATGTGTTTAAGAATATGTAACACTAATAAGTGTTTATATGAATAAATAAAGGTGCTTCATCACAAAAGATGCCTCTAGCATAGGATAGGTCTATAATTTGGCCCATCATTACCTATAAAATGGAAATTTCACTATGAATCTTAAAACTAAATAATTTCAGTTTAGATAATTTCAATTTGGTTTTTGATTGCTTCTTATGAACACAATATACAAGTGGAAGGTGGAGGACATATATATATTTTCAATCATGGCTTTGTATAAAAATAAAATTTCATTATGAGTCTTAAAACTAAATAATATCAATTTGGTTTGATTTTTTGCTAATATGAAATAACATTGAAAGGGATATAATTTTTCATTTCTATGAATCACTATTTTATAAAACAAAATAGTGTAAATTGGAGGTCACACCTCACTTCAAACTCATGGTTGTTAACCCCATCTCACCTTTTATATATGAAAGGTGAAGCAACATTAATCAAGTCTATTTATGGTGGAGGTGACAATTGAAAATGAGGTTGTGTGTTCCTTCATATGTTGTGGGAATGATTTATGTGAGGAAGAGATGTTTCATTTCATGGTGATTTTAAGCAATGAAGAAGTGGTGGGGAAGGGCAAGGCCATATTGAACATGTAAGTGGTGAAAATTTTCAGGGTGTCATATTAATATGTTGTTATTAGATGTTTTATGTATGCAAATATGTATTATTAATAATCACATAATATGTTTATAATTATCAACTTAGGTTACCCTTGGTAGTACATTTTAATATGTGAAATGATGTGCAAGAGATAGAAGAAGCCAAGTGAGGGAATTGGGACTTTGGTGAGAATAAGTGTACCATTGGTTTTTCGCCAAGTAGAGAATATTGACCCATTTAGATTATAATCTAACTCTTTTGCTATTGCGTAATATAGTTTTGAGTTCGAACCTCTTAGACACTTCTAATATTCTTCACGTCCCTTAACACTATTTATTCCCTCATTACCCATACCTTAGATATTTTTTGAACCATCTATAAGTTCATAAGGTTAAAAAGAGGGCCAACATATTATCACCACTTTCAAGACATGAATGGAAACTTGGACCCTTGCTTACAAGTGGGTGTAAAGTGTTTTAGAGGTGGTTATATAGGCATTTATGACCCCTCATGACCAAAATATGGAATAATATTTTTTTGGAGTGTTGTTCAAGTCATAGGATAACCCATGTTCCCATTTATTGTGTGGGGAAGTGAGATCATAAATAACTATGTGAAACTCTTACTTTCCCACATGGGTGTGTTGGGAGAGTTAATGCTAAAGAAGATATTTTGGACAAGGGCCAAGAAATGGTAAGCGATAAGTTTCTCTTTATGATTAGTTATTATGTTGGTGTGTTTAAGCTATAATATCATCGAAATTCTTCCTTTAAGGAACATTTTTTCTCATTTTTAATTTGAGAGTGGAGGAGAGCTAGAGAAAGAAGAGGATGAGCTTAGAGAAGGAAGAAAGCTAGTTTCAAAGACTTATAGAAGGTTTCATTGTGTATATGCAAGAGGTGGAGCCATGGTAGGAATCCTTTCCAAATAATTTATTTTATAATGATGGTTTTACATAACAATATTTCTCCCTTATCTAGTTTTTAGTTTTCAAGAGGTGTAAGGCATTTTGGCTTATCCTATTTCATTCTTGTTTTCTAGCGATTGTGCCAATGGATACCATGTTAATTTTACTACCCATTTATGATTAGAGATGAAAAATCTCTAATTTATTTGTGATTTGTTTTTATATCCCTTTTTTATAATTAAAATGTCAAAGTTATGTTTCCCGAATAGGGTTAGTTTATTTTCATAGTTTGTGTATCCATATGTAGCATATAGGCAAATGAATGAAGATCCAAACACTTATACAAAGTTAATATGCATGGGGTTTAGTAAAAAGTAAACCATTATGTTTACAAGGTCTTCACATAGAAAGGGATAAGGGTTTAGGTAAAGGAATGACTCCATGGTCCTCCTTCTCCCACCCCTATAGTTTGGAGAGTATAAATTCTCATCCACAATGGGTAAGTGAGGCAACTTAATATGTCTAGTTTATTAGTGGTTACTATATGTGTTTATATACTTTTTATATTATGATATTTTTTATGGATGTATTATGGAATGTGTCTTGGGTGAACTTGGAAGCCTATTAATACAAGTGAGTGTAGTTGAGACATCTAACTATTCCTAGTTGAGTGTGTTGCCTAACTAGTAACCACATACTTGCATACTGATACCTATACATTATTATTATTATTATTATTATTATTATTATTATTATTATTATTATTATTATTATTATTATTATTATTACACACACACACAAAATAAATAATTTAAAATTTAATTTAATATAACAAGAAAAACAACAAAACTAACAACAATATCAACAAAAATATTTGAAAAAAGATGGCGGCTAAAAATGTCATGTCCCCTTTTTCGTGGGCATTGACATACTTGATGGTTAGCCTATTATACGACCTTCGTAGGCTAATAGGATGGATAGAGGGTCATAATGGAGCTTGGCTTGACTTTGATTCATAGAATTTCTACATTTGGTTTTCATTCAGGTTATTTCAGATGCATTGGCACTAAGCTCCTACTTTTTAGGGATATTTGATATGCAGTGGAGCACCTTTATTTTGGTATGGTCATGTGCGGAATCACTCCCTGATTCACCTGCTTCGATTGGTTTGAGGATCCGATGTATATTGAGGGAGCTATTAATATTTGATTGATTTAATCAAATATTAATTATTTGGTCTCATTAATAATTAATTATTAATTATTAATTATTTGGTCTAATTTTAAATTAGAAACCCTAATGCTAATTTAAGAAAAACCCTAATTAGGGCAAGCATATCTTTTGAGGGTATAAGGGTTTCACATGGAGGCCATTATTGATTATGCATATGATTATTTTTGATATTGATTCTTGTTAAGAAATTCTTCTGTGAAGACTGAGCCAAGGGTTCCAGGATTCCAATTGCATTGAAGAACGTCAACTCTTCATTGTGTGTGATTCAGAGGTTGTGAAAGATCAACCGATCTATTGCCAAATTGAGAGATAACTTCACCCAGAAATTATCATAGTATTGCAGGTATTTGAGAGATAACTTCACTCAAAAGCTATCACAAGGGTTTACAGGTATTTTCATTATTTTTGGGTTTTGATTCAAGAATTATCCAGATATAGATCTTTTGTATTAACCCATAATTCTACAAATCAGGATCAAGCATACAGGTTGTGTTATATCAGCGGCCGTACGAATTCCGTACAGATCCGTGAAAATCCGTACGCATCAACAGGAAGTACAGGTACCAACATCGGCGAACAGATACTTACAGAGACCGACATCGATCGACATACTACCAACATCGGCGAGGTAACGACTACAGATCGACCAACGACGGCAGTATAACCGATGTCGGTGACTGTGTTTTTTTACACAGCAGGCCGAGACGAACCAGATTCAGAATTATTTCCCAGTTTGTGGAATATTCAGGCTATTTAGGCCGTACTTTCAATATTCTTTGTATACTTGACAGAGGATCTCTATTGTAAGCTTATGAGCAAATAAATAAGAGTTTATACTGTGATTTATTTATCCATTTGAAGATATTTTTGTAGAAATTTAGATAAGCAATTCAGAGCTTTGTTTTGATATTCGAAGGGATATTACAGTGGTATCAGAGCTTTATTTGCTATATATTAGAGTTGTGTAGAGACAAAAAGAGGCCCTAAGTAAGGGACATCAGAGTGGTATCAGAGCCAATGTCTTGCCATCCTGTTGGGTAGTTTGGGTATCAGTATGGCTTTAATAGATGTCAAAGATTTGGAAGAAAGAATGCACAATGCGAAGAAGAAGCTAGATAATCCATTCCAGCAAGCAGATGACATTCTAAAAACTTTGGAGGAGTTAGAAATTTATTTGAGCGAGGTGGAGCAATCAAATACTTATGATATGCAAACAGCGTTATCTCCAGCATTTAATTCATTGGTGAAGCCCTGATTATTGAGACATCATGATGAGGTGGTAAGTCTTGCAGCTCTCTCTTGTATTAGTGAAATCATGAGGATCATAGCTGGCTTTGATTTTTATGATGATCAGATTATGAGAGAGGTACTTTATGCCATGGTAAAAAGCTTCGAAAAGTTGGATAACATGAGAGACCCTCATTTCTCAAGGAGGGCAAGATTACTTGAAATATTTGCAAGGTATGGGTTTGAAAACATTATGATGTTAGTAGGTTGTATTGGTGAAATTCGCATGATGTTTAAAATATTTTGGAATATTTTAGATGAGTTTCATTCTAGCAATATATTGGCATCAATGCACTCTATCATGTTCACAATCTTGTTTGAGGAGGATAAAATTTCTAAACTTTTGGCAGAATATTTATGGTATGTCTGGACAAAAGGGAGAAATGTCTCACCTAGAGCTTGTATGTGGTTAAAGAATTTAATTAATAGGCCCAAGGATCGTAGTGCTTTCCCTATGACATGCAGCCACTTGCATGATGAGTTAGACAGTCATGCTGATCTAGTACAGGGAGATATTAACACATCTTCAGGTAATGATTTATCTGCATTATCTTCACAGGCAGGAGTAGTTGAGGATGTTGTGGATGAGCTTTGTCTTAAGGTGAGTCTAACTCAGGAGTTAGACAGTGAGGATGAGTCTGATGCTTGCATTCAGAGTGTGGAGGTGTACTCAGATGTTAGTACACTGAGTGTTGGTGATGAGTATGTTTCTATAGCTGCTTATGAGGAGCATGTGGTTGAGGCTCACACACATATTCAGAACTTGGGAGTACCTGATTCTGAGGAGTTTGGGATACCAATGGAGTCGAGTCTCCAGATTGATTCTTCTCACACATTTGACAGTGTGGTACAGTTGATTATGCCATAGTTACAGAGGGATCAGTTATGGGATGGATTAACACCATCTTTTGTAGATGGAATTTTCAGTTGCCAATTACACAGCCTATAGTATCGACACACCCAGGGCAGTTGTGATTTCAGAGATTGGTTGAGTTGTGTTCACCAATTTGATTATGGGTTCCTCTTTGTTTTACTTCTGATGATATTGCAGGTACTCACATTGATTCACAGCAGTGCAGAGCATAACTACATTTGGGATCCAGGTGGATCGAGTAGTTCATTGTTCCAAGATTGCTTGGGGACAAACAATTTCTGGAGGGGCGGACTGTCATGTCCCCTTTTTCGTGGACATTGACAGACTTGATGGTTAGCCTATTATATGACCTTCGTAGGCTAATAGGATGGATAGAGGGTCATAATGGAGCTTGGCTTGACTTTGATTCACAAAATTTCTACATTTGGTTTTCATTCAGGTTATTTCAGATGCATTGGCACTAAGCTCCTACTTTTTAGGGATATTTGATATGCAGCGGAGCACCTTTATTTTGGTATGGTCATGTGCGGAATCACTCCCTGATTCACCTGCTTCGATCGGTTTGAGGATCCGATGTATATTGAGGGAGCTATTAATATTTGATTGATTTAATCAAATATTAATTATTTGGTCTCATTAATAATTAATTATTAATTATTAATTATTTGGTCTAATTTTAAATTAGAAACCCTAATGCTAATTTAAGAAAAACCCTAATTAGGGCAAGTATATCTTTTGAGGGTATAAGGGTTTCACATGGAGGCCATTATTGATTATGCATATGATTATTTTTGATATTGATTCTTGTTAAGAAATTCTTCTGTGAAGACTGAGCCAAGGGTTCCAGGATTCCAATTGCATTGAAGAACGTCAACTCTTCATTGTGTGTGATTCAAAGGTTGTGAAAGATCAGCCGATCTATTGCCAAATTGAGAGATAACTTCACCTAGAAGTTATCATAGTATTGCAGGTATTTGAGAGATAACTTCACTCAGAAGCTATCACAAGGGTTTACAGGTATTTTCAATATTTTTGGGTTTTGATTCAAGAATTATCCAGATATAGATCTTTTGTATTAGCCCATAATTCTACAGATCATGATCAAGCATACAGGTTGTGTTATATCAGCGGCCGTACGAATTCCGTACAGATCCGTGAAAATCCGTACGCATCAACAAGAAGTACAGGTACCAACATCAGCAAATAGATACTTACAGAGACTGACATCGGTCAACATACTATCGACATCGGCGAGGTAACGACTACAGATCGACCGATGATGGCAGTATAACCGACGTCGGTAACTGTGTTTTTTTACACAGCAGGCCGAGACGAACCAGATTCAGAATTCTTTCCTAGTTTGCGGAATATTCAGGCTATTCAGGCCGTACTTTCAATATTCTTTGTATACTTGACAGAGGATCTCTATTGTAAGCTTATGATTGAATAAATAAGAGTTTATACTGTGATTTATTTATCCATTTGAAGATATTTTTGCAAAAATTTAGATAAGCAATTCAGAGCTTTGTTTTGATATTCGAAGGGATATTACAGTGGTATCAGAGCTTTATTTTATATATATTAGAGTTGTGTAGAGACAAAAAGAGGCCCTAAGTAAGGGACATCACAAAAAATGGGATATAATTTCATAAAATAAATTCTACTTATGTAGTTTTTAAGAACTACATATGTGGTTCTTAATAACTGCATATGTGGTTCTTAAGAACTGCATATGCAGTTCTTATGAACCACATATGTAGTTCTTAAAAGCTATGTACACATTTTTGTGATATAGGATCAATATTATTGAGCAAGAGCCATGTATGTGGTGTTAAAAAAAAATAACTGCTTATGCAATGTTAAAATAACATAATCGTGTGCATGGTTCTTTTATTTTAAAACCAAATAAAAATCATTGATGAATTCATTTGGCATTGATGTAAACCATGTTCAAAGGATAGCAAAATCAAATATGCACTTGAGTGAGACTAGGGAAACCTAACTTCGATAATGCCATGCTAAAAGAGTGGTATGCAAATGCATTTTAGTGCATTTCAAAACAAAATTAGTTAATTTTGTTGTATTTTTCTTGAAATTATGTTTTTTTTTTACATCACATGGAAATACAAGTGGAACTAAACTATAATTTTACCCTCCTATCCCTCCTAACCCACAAAACACTCTTATACCTTCTCATCCACATAACCCTCCTATCCCTCCTCCCATGCATAACCCTCCTAGCCCTCCTATAGTTCCTAAATCCCCCATGGTATTTAAGAGGATTTAGCATCCCATATCATTGAAAATAAGTTAGAAATTGAAAATCTGATTAGGACATTGAGGGATCCTTAAGCAAACAACCCCCACCAACTTTCTCTATCAAACGTATTATAACCATTATTAGGTGAAATTGACTCATTAAAGGGTTAAATCGATAGGTTGGTTGGGTATATAAATATATTTAGGGCATACTATCCCAACAAATTTTGTGAAAGATAATAATATAAACAAATCCCAAATTTGTGCCCTATTCATTGATGTTAAAACTAATGTGTTGCTAGACATGATGACCAAATATATTCCAATCCATTGGTACACTCATGATTTGATCAAAAAAAGATTTGGGACTGATGGTAGATAGTATTTGATCACCTACCTTGCAATAATAATGTGGTTCTAATCTATATTTTTTGAAAAAATTGTATTACAAGTTTGTGTAGAATGAAGTTATAAACTATTTTGATTTATTGGAGTACATTGGTAGAGGAAAGAGCTATGAATAGGATAGGCCAGGTGCATATCATGCCCCTAATCATCTTGTGAGAGTATGTATCGATAAACCATATCCTCCAAAGACCTTAGCCTCTATAGTCAAGGACATTGTAGAGATTGATACTTTGCATGCACTTAAGGCACTTAATGACACCCTCCTTTAGCATACGAGTGATATTTATCATACTCTTAATGGCAAGGGTGGACATGGTGAGGATTTCAGCTACGGATACTATCTAGTGAGCTCACTATTATAAATCATGTGGTTCTATATGCACTAGAACCAAGGAGGAGGAGACTATCATACATCCCACTCATGGTGGTATTTCCATGAGCCTAGATGATATCAACCTCACTATGTTTTAGTTGTCTGTATTTGATCTAGACACCTTAGCTAAAACTTCCCAATTAGTTTTAATATTTTTCTTATTAAAAAAAATTATTAGACTTGTTAAATTTTAAATATTTGTAGAGTTTAAAAGGTATTTAGTTATTTTTCATATAGAAAGCTCAATAATGTATATGAATTTTTCATGTTATAATAGGATGTTAGACACCATAGGAGCATGTGTGTTTCTACTATTACGCCTATATATACTTAGGCAGAGGTGATTTTAAAATATTGATTAATGTTATTAATGTAAATAGCTTACATGTATTTACTAACTATGATCAATATTGATCAATTAGGCCTCTTTGGTGTCTGAAACTCTAATCTTAATCACATACTTGTATATATATGATGAAGTGAATAACAATGATATTTTGTTTGTTTATTTTATGACCTTGATAGACACTCTACCATCTATTTGAGAGGGATCAAATATGGGTGTTTCTACTATGAGTTCATTGGCACAATAACTCACTGAGGTACATGAGAGTTATTATAATGTTTAAGTGTAAATATGGACTTGTGTTTTGTAATTATCCTCTATAGTTATGCTAATAGTTGATGCACAAAATAATTATCTATGTAGAGTCCTCTAATGATGTCTTCTAGTCCTATTTAAATGATTATCAAATGTGGCATGGTATAGTTGATAATTAAATTTGTAAATTGTTTATTGTATTTCAATGATTTAGTTAGTTGACTTAAATTTTTATGAATTAAGTTTGAATTTTTATTTTGTGTGTGTGTGTGTGTGTGTGTGTGTGTGTGTATGTGTGTGTGTGTGTGTGTGTGTGTGTGTGTGGACCCATCCATTATTTTATCATGAGAACTTCACCAACTCTTATTGGCTACTCATTTCATGTACTCCCATTCACCAACATGAACCTATCATTGATCCTATTGAGCCTAATTCCCAAGTTGATCATGACTACCAACTTATAGTACGTGCCCATGTGAATAATTTTTATATCATTTTAAAAACCTAAATTTTTAATTATTCAAGTATCTTATCCTAGTACATTAAAATTTTATGAAAATATTTGCATATGAATATTTGGAGCTACATACATGTTTTGAGCAGAGGAGGACTCATAGTCATTTAGATCTGACACCTCCAGTTGTGAGCAAGGCATACTAAGGAGAGGATTCTATAAAAAAGGAAAAGAGAGTGATGTATTTTGATGATTAGGATCATGTTTTATGACAATTTGTTTTATTCCTATATGGATTGATTTATATTTTTTTCCAACATCATATGCCTATATGGCATTAACCCATGATATTGTATCAAGTGTTCACATTTTGTATGCCCTTATATGGCTTTTATGGATCTATTATAAACATATATTGTTCAACATTTCACTTTTTAAATATTCTTATTGATTTCATCTTTTGGATTTTATTTTATTTTATTAGATTTTCTATTACATGTTCACATTATTTTATGCCTTAAACTTTTGTTGAGAATTAAAAATATACCTTGTAGTCTGTTGAATGTTGTTAAAATGTATGTGATGGAAGAACATCATTGAAATTATGATTAAATGGTGGTTTAAAGAGATATTAGGGTCTTATGTAGTCAAATAAATCAATAAATTCCTTTATAAAGTTCTTGGAAGTTAATTTATAGGTTAGTTGGATACTTTGGCAATTTTTCTTGCCAAAGGAAAAAATTGAATTTTTTATTGTATTTCTTTTAAATATGTGAAAAGATTTTAATTGTGCAAGTGTCATTATAATTTTTCATGGTCATAGAACATGATTATAGTCTCTTCCAAGGTCCATTCAATGGTGTTTATCCTAAAAACCAAACAAAGCTAATGTGACTAAAAGATTAGTCAAAATTGGACATTTACTATCTTGAGGATAGGTGGTTGAGTGAGAATATTGGGCTAAATTGGGCCATTATAAGATTGGATTTGTATTATTATATTATATAATATTTAAAAAAACCAATTAATAATGAATTTAAAGTATATAACAATCATAAAGGGTCAAAACATTCATGACTGTGTTGTTGTTGATGGTCTGCCAAAGCAAAATAGGTGGTTGTGTATAAAAATAAGTGTGTTATTCTTAAAAATAAATGGTGTTTTATTTATATAATTATTTTATTCATATATATTTTATATTATTTAATGGTATCCAACTCAATTTTAATATATTTTTATCTTGATTCCAAGTTTTCAATTTTTGAAACCTACCAAAACTTTATTTTTACACACCTACAGTCCTTCATAGTCACTTGTAGCACGTGGCAAAAGTTACACAAGATTGGTTGTAATATTGGGAAGGTTATATAAGGTTATTAATAAAATTTAAATTTTTTTATAAATATTATAAATTCCTTATAATTTATGAACAATCATTTAGTAGATCTCAGGGTTTGAATTTTTTGAGAAACCCTATAATAGATATTTTAGCACAAAAATCCCTATAAATCAAACTTTAACTAATGAAAATACTTGAAAATTTATGAGTATTTGATATAAGGTTTTTAGGATATAATATAAGTGTTATTATGTTGAAATTATTCTTAAATTCTAGTTATAACCGACTGTGTTCTAGTAAGGTGACTATTCAGAAGGCTCAAAATGGAGAAATATTGATTGTTGGATTTGTTATTTGGATTCAAGCTCCATATGAAGGCCTGTTAGTGTTGTGTGATAAATGAAACACTTTATTAAATTTATAAAATTTATTTTGTGATTTATTTAAGTAAGACCCTTTGAAGGAGACATATTAGGCTTGTAGAAACCTAAAAGAGCAACATTACCATTGAGATTAATCCTTGAGAAACCAATAAAAGGAATTAGTTTCACACTATTTTAAATTGTCTATAACATATATAAAAATCATTAAATGAATATTTAAACCTCATTTATAGAGGCATGTGTTTAGGACTATGATGTAGGTACATCACTACCAATATGCAAAATTGTACTTGGCTTGGTTGGTATAGGGTCTTTGTAAATATATGGATAATTGTAATGGTATATGATCCATAATTAGTTTTCATAGGTATATTAGGAGTTTAAAATGTATTAAGGAGTCTTATAGACCTTTTTTAAGTCATATCTATCTTGGAGGTTATAAAAACAAGCAAATATAACTATAAGATAAATCATATGAAATCAGTTTAATAAGTCTTAGCAGATAAGAAGAATATTTAAAAAACTTGGAGAATTATAAGATTGTAAAATCCTTAAACTAATTAAAAATAATTTACCTAGATAAAGAGGAGGTGAAAAAGTTCATATAAAGGAGAAATTTTGATGATTGTGGGCTAATCTTCATATTTGCAAATGTAAAACAGGGGTTTGTGTATGTAAAAGAATAGTTTTATTGAAAAATAAAAGAAAATCATGCTTGAATAATTTTTTTCATGTTGTTATTACATATATGAACTATATTAAATTAAACTTTAAGTTATTTTTTCCTTGAATTAAATTCGTTGTGTTTGAAACCTTCAAGAACCCTGTTTCTAATCACCTACAGTTGGTTACAATCACTTGTAGCATGTGTAAAACATTGCATGATGTTAGATGAAGGATTTGAGAAGTAATATAAGGTCCTTGAGATACTATAACAGGTTTTATAAAGGTCATATATTTATTATACACTATGAATGATCACTTTAATAAGCACTCGGGCTTCTGTGTTTTTAGAGAAATCATAGAATAGGGTTTTAAGCACAAAAAGTCCTATATCTATATTTTCAAATAGTGGAATCTATTAAAAATTTGTGGAAATTTAATAGAGGATTAGGAGGTGTAATTTAAAAAACTTCCCACTATCGTGACCTTGGAGTCCACACAAATACCTTTTTTATAATAATTTTGGCCTTGAGAAAAAGTGACAAGAAACATTATCAAAATGCAATTTGTAGTTGGACATATCTATTTCGAGGGCATTATGGATGAAAAATGGAATATCCAAAATTTTTTAGGTGTTTATTAATATCTAGTACCACTTTATTGGCATCTAAGTGTGCTTGGTTAGGAGATAAAACACATGTTCTAGCCTCAAGATGACATTTACCTAGATGTAAAATGTAAGCCGTAGTTGGTGATATCTATCTCTAAGGTCTTGTGATTGAAAACTATAATTTCCACAATGTCATGGGTAGTGATTAAAATATAGGAACACACTATTTTCATCTGAGTATACCCCACTAGGAGATAGGGCACACGTTTTAGCCTGAAGATGACATTTTCATATAAGGTAAATTTATTATTTTTTAGGCAAACTTTGGACAAGAGTAAAATGGGAACCATAATTCATATCCACAAAATAAAAGAACCATCACATGAATATGTAAGTATTATATTTTTACCTTGAATCCCTCAAATTAAAAATCATTGATAAATGTTGTGGCATAGGATCTAATAATCAGTCCTAAAATGCAACTTTTATGTAGTTAAGAGACATAATCTTTGACTCCAATAGACATTTCTTATTCTGGGACCTCCCTTTCAAAATCCATCACTTCTAAAATCTCAATATGTTAAATTTACACATCTTAAAACTTCCATGGTGTCAAAATCCATGTGAATATCTTTTTTTGAAATAATTCTAGCCTCAAACAACATTGACAAGATACATTATCAAGATGCAAACTGTAGTTGGAAATCTCTATCTCTAGGGCTTCATAGCTAAAAATGGCATTATAACCACATATAGGGTGGTTATTAACCTCTACAACTACATTTTGGCATTTGAGTATGTCTTGTTAGGAGATGGAGCACCCATTATGGCCTCAAGATGATATTTCCATAGATGCAAGATGCAATTAGAAATCTCTATCTTTGGGGCCCTTTGATTGAAAAATGGCATTTCCACCACATAAATGGTGGATATTAACCTAAAATAACACATTTTTGTCATCTATGTATGCCTGAATAGGATACAAATCACCCAATCTGACCTCAAGATGGAATTTCTATATAAAGCAAAATTATTATTTTTTAGCCAAACTTTGGACAATTGTCAAATGAAAATCATAAGTCATATCAAAAAAATAAAAGAATCATAAAATTATTATTGAAGTCTTATAATTTCTCCTCAAATACATCATATTAAAAACCATTGATGAACTCATGGCATTGGATTTAGTGGTCAGTCCTAAAATGTAACTTTTATGTAATTAAGAGACAGGTTCTTTGCCTCCAATAGAATTTCCCCTTATGGGATATCCACTCTAAAATCCATCACTTATAACACCTCATGATGTTATATATACACACATTCCCATTTTCATGGCCTTAAATTCCATGTGAATGCACTTTTCTCCAATAATTCTAACCTCGAGTAATATCGATAAGAAACATTGTGAAGATACAAGCCATAGTTAGATCTCTATCTCTGAGGCCTCATGGCTAAAAATTTGCATCAAAAATTTTTTATGGGTGGTTTTTAATCTATATGAACACATTATTTTCATCTAAGTATTCTCTATTAGGATACAAAGCATCCATTTTAGCCTCAAAAAAGTATTTCCCTATATGTAAGATGCAGTCCATAGTTGGAGATATCTATCTCTAGGGACTCGTAACTAAAAAATGGCATCTCCACCATGTTGGGGGTGTTTATTAACCTATAGTAATAAATTATCAGCTTTTGAGTATTCAGTATTAGGTGACAAATCACCTATTCTAACATCAAGAAGGTATTTCCCTATAAGGCAAAATTGTTGTTCTTAGGCAAACTTTGGACATGTGTAAAATGGAAACCATAAGACATATCCACAAATTTAAATAACCATAATGTTCCTATATAAGTATTATAATTTCATGCCAAATACATTAGATTGAAAATAATCCACAAACTTGTGGCATATGATTGAGTGATCAGTCCTAAAATATAACTTTTATGTAGTTAAGAGACAAGTTCTTTGCCTCTAATAGACATTTCCACTTCTAATACCTCTGCTTCAAAATCCATCACTTATAACACCTTGATATTTTAATTTTACACACATTCCCATTATCACATCCTAATAATCGATGTGAATACCCATTTTTACAATAATTCTAACCTCAAACAACATTGACAAGAAATGTTGTCAAGATGCAAGCCATATTTAGATATCTCTATCTCTAGGACCTTGTGGATAAAAATAGTATGTAAACCATATTGGGGGTAGATACTAACCTATAGGGCCATATTATTCTCATTAGAGTACACTTGTTAAGGAAATGGAGCACCCATTTAAGCCTCAAGATGACATTTCCCTATAAGGTAAAATTATTATTTTTAAGGCAAACTTTAGATATGTGTAAAACTAAAACTATAAGTCACATCCAAAAAATTAAATAACCATCACATGATTATAAAATTCCTCTACTTTTTTATCAATTTTGAATGAATTCCACTAAATAAATCAAAATATATTCAATGTTTTGTGAATAAATGCTACGTTGTCCTGTCATAAGGCAAAAAGCATAAAAAATGAATAAATTGAGAAAAACAACATTTCAAGACCTAATTCAAAATTAAAAGTTATGTTTTGAGGTTGTCCAAAAAATTTATTTTATGACCAATGGCTGATCTTGTATGTATTTTTTTAGACTTTAAAGTTTTCTTAAATTTAAGTTCTTAGAATTTTGTTTTCAAGGTTTTTAGAGCTTAGAACATGATAAAAACAAGAAATGAGATCAAAAAAGGTAGACAAACATCAAGATGAGTCCAAATGCACCCGATAATCACACAAAATCATATATCTTTATTCAAATATGTTTTAAAGGTGGGTTACAAGTTTGACACCCCCTAGACACCATCAACAACCATGTTGTTCAAAACATTTAGTCCATAAACAATTATATGTATGCAATAAAAAGTTAAGAACTTATCAAATATAGTTTAATCACACCTATAAGTGCATGAAAAAGATTATGGAAACATGATTTTATTCATGTATTTCCTAAAAACTACATAAACACCCATGAAACCTCTTTACACACTATTCATCAATCCTACCAACTGAGTTTCTCCTTCATTTTATGCTCTTTTAAGCCTCCTCTAGATTTTATTTGAAATGTATCCATCATGACTGATGTCTAAACTTAGGCTTAGTTAGTTATTGAGCCAACAAACCTCAAGACAAAATTTCCATAGATAAGGTAAAATAGTCAATCATCTACATGAATTGAAATCTTTTCTTAGCTTCAAGAATATGGAATTATTTACTAATGGTGCCAACCATGTGAAGGTGGAAGCTAATTTTTCACCACTAACCTACAATAAATATGTTAATATGTAACTAAATCAAAATTTATATGTAATACCTAAGGAAAAAATAAAATTTGTTAAAATTAAACATATTTACATTTGAGAATTGAACATACCTTGGGAGTTTAATCTAAGGAACCATTAGGATTGGATCTATTCTTTATAGTAGAAATAATTGCTTCATGATTAGATTCACAAACCTTCCATAGAGTCCTTTTTAACAACCTACCTTGATATTTGTGTAATTGAACATTTGTTACAATAACCAAATTTGAATAGTGGAGTATCTTCTTATGTACTTAATAGTCTTAAAACAACCATACATTTGAATATTTGATAGAATAGATTCAAATCCAAGTTATAGCAACTACCATAGACCCAATGGGATAGTGAATGTTTTCCTCATCTATGATCGCATAAGTCAATTTCTACTTTTCCTCTACACACCAACAAAAGTAGTAGTTTGTCCCTCCCCATTATCCTCATATGTAATATTTACATAAACATGCCATGTATAGCAAAACAAAACATGATTTAATGACATGATCTATTTATATATTTACCAAATTAAGTACATGTATGAAACACATGTTAAATATATGGACACCTGGTTTCACTAGATTAAATATATGGTCAAATTCATGTGATGATGTCAGTTCTATAAGTTGTAATGCTACCAGAAATTGATAAGTTTTAATTGGAAATAGATTCCTAAAACACCATTCATGTGACTCACACTGATTTCAAATAAATTCAATGTATGTAGAACAAAAACATATCATGTGCCTTGTATGAGCCGTCCAAGAACCTATGTTTTAGCTATTAAATGAATGTAACTCACTCGATCCTATTAATGTCATACAATATTCATAGCTTACCAATTATTCATCCTCTATTAGCTAGAAATATCTATGAATAATGGACTTTTGTTGAGAACCATGGCCCATATTTTAATTACACCATTCAACTATATTTTTTTCATCTATCAAATCAATGACCTCTTTAAACTTTAACTCCTCCCTTATAAGTTCTCTTTTGACACATGTTCCTATATTGTCATGATCCCCATTTCCATGGATTAATTTAGTTAAATTCTAAATATGTTGTACACTAGTGGTCACATGCATCCTTATTATCCATTAGAACATCTGTCCATTCTTAAATTATGACATGTTGTTATCTAGCCAAATGTAACGTTGATTTAAAGTGGCATTCCTTTCACTCAAATTTCCATAAAAAATATGAAAACAACATTTTACATACTATGAAGAATGTGTTCGATCATCGATGACATAGAAGTGGTACACCCTTAATATTTTTTTATCATGCTCTGTACTATCAAGTGAATGCATGAATATTATATACACAAAAAGGGAAACATGTACTGAAATGTAGTATTATGACTGAACCTATCATTATGGTTTCAATGTGTAATTCTATACGAAGTCCACTACTAAAAAAATAATACCAAGTGGGAATGTATCCTTAATTAACTTGAATTTTTCATTTATCCATCAAGCTTTGTGTTACAATTTCCTCCCCAAATTTGTCCATAAATTTGGAAATAGGTAGTTATTCTATAACAAGCTTGCACCTTTTAGATTCATTTCCATATTTTAATTGATATTTAACATATTTATATTTACTAAAACCAACCAAATCTTGTATAATTTCATGTGTACTCTCCTCATGGGTATAATTATTAAATTTTGGAAATCCACCAAAAATGTTGCAAGTTCCATCCAAACATGCCCTATTATAAAAAAAATTATCCATCTCTTCTTTCAAAAAAATGGGTGGAATAAATTTCCTTTTTGATTTTGGTAAGGATTCCACTCCATATTCCTATAAAATTTTGTTAGTATACAACATGCAATGCATATGACAAAAAATATATAATGCATTAAAAATTTAGCATGTTTTCTACAACAACAAATAGTGCATGTGTGATTTATTTTCACATAGAAGGGTTAGACCATTTCAAAATATATTTGACTACTATAAATATGTGGATATTTTTTTGAAAAATTTTAGAGTAAAATTGTGTTTGAGTCATATTCAAAAAATGTTTAGGATGTGGTTCATAGTTATGAGAACCAACACTTATTTTCACTACATCTCTAATATTAGGAGATACCCTTTTTCTATTAAAAAAAATCTTCAAGTAAATATTTTAGGGCATCATATATATCCTTGTCATTCCATGAGAGTCTACCAGAAAATGCTTACAAGTCATTTTTATCAGTAACATCATGTTTTGTATGTCTCCCAATTACTTTCATTAGAGTTTTTCTATTTATGTGAAATGATTGTCTTGTTTTTCTAATAAATCATTTATTCTTTATTTAAAAACTCACCAAAGAAGTTTTAATAATTCATAAAACACCATTACCATCTTTGATGCATTTCTTCACACCTATTTCATGGTATGCATTATGAAAAATTTCAACAATTGCCTTGTTTACACCATCAATATTAGATGTTCTTAGTCTTAGGGTGTGTATTGTAGGTCTAATCCTATTCACTTTCATCAATGTAACAAATAATTGGCATCTTTGAGTTTCCTTTAATTTTTCAAAGGGCAATTCCTAATTTTTTTTCATATTTTATTCTCATATGGAAATCAAGCATTTTTAGGCATTGGTTTTAAAATATTTTCATCAATTTTAATTAAATACATAGGTATTGTTTTTAAAATCATAGGAGGGGTTCTTAGTGTTCAATTTTACTGATTTGGTACTTCCATATTAATTTCTTCATTACTAGTTTTTTTCATTCAACGGTGTTCCCATATTATTTTCTTTATTATTACTTTCACCAATCAGTGTTTCCATGAAATCTAGATCATCATGTATACTATCATCATCACCAAAATTAAAAACCTTGAAATTTAAATGTGGAATTGCATCATAATTTGGTATAATATCATAATTAATAATTCTAATTTCAAATTTTGTTATATTGTCATTGTTTGTTTCATCATTATTTGTGACAATCAATTCATTAGTGATAATATACTTACTAGCATGAAGGTTTTGTGTTTACTGCCTTTTATTTTCTCTCTACACTTTCAATTTCTTTGGTGTTTTATTCTTTAACTTCTTCCTAATATTACAAAAGTCATCACCCATGATTTCATAAAGTTGTTAGCTTTTGAGGGTGGAGACAATAATCCAAATATTAAAAAATAAACATGTTTGATGTGCACTACCAAGTGGGGATATCAATCAAATCATTAAAAAATAGACCTGTAATCTTTATTCAATCATGAGTATACAAAGTTTTCTACTTTTGAGGGTGGGGTCAGTGATCAAATTAGTAAAAAATATACTTACAACACATATAGAATAAAATAGAAAAGAGTACACTGGGGACAAATCCCTCGATGTAACAAAAATGATGTTGATCATATATGTTTTTTTAACTCTTATAGTAATATCAAAATCAAATTTATGTAGTATTATCACTATGGAATATTATGTGTATGCACAAACACGCCTAAACCTAATCTTTTAACACTACACTATATATCCTAAACCTTAACCCTAAGCCCTAAACCATAAACCCTAAACCATAAATTGTAATCCCTAATCATTAAACCCAGATCCATAATCCCTGAGCCCTAAATTTGAAGCCCTAGAAAACTTGGACTATTAATCATAAACTATTAAAACCCTAAACAAACCATTTGAACCCCAATCACCATCATTTTAGCTAAGAATTACGTTCTTAGGGATAAATTTGGCCTAAATCACAACAATAATTTACCTAATTGACTAAATATATATATATATATATATATATATATATATGATGACATGGGGGCTAATGGTACCCAAAAAATAATTTGGGATCACAAATAGGTTTAAGCAACTCAAATTATCCTTAATTGCCTTCAGGATTAGACACTAAATCTTACACCTTATATTGTAAACCTTAAACCCTAGTCCCTAAATCATAAACCATAAACCTTATACCCTAAATTATAGACCCTAAGCCCTAAACCCTTATACCTTATAGACACTAAGTTCCATAATCCATAATCCCTAAACCTGAAGCCCTAGAAACTATAAACCATAAATTGTAAATTTAATTAAAACTCTAAACTAATTATTTGATCCCCAATTACCATTATTTGAACTAAGACTTAGGTTCATAGGGATAAATTTGGCCCAAATCACACCACTAACTACCTCAATTAGCTAATTCACTCAATCTATGATGAAATGGGGGCTAATGAAATCCAAAAACATATTTTATGCTCATAAATAGGTTTAATCAACTCAAATTATCCTTGATTACCTTCATGGTTGGACCCTAAACCCTACATCCTATACCTTAAACATTAAAACCTAATCCTTAAAACCTAAACCATATACCCTATACCCTAAATTGTAAACCCTAATCCCTAATCCTTATATCGCAGATACACTAAGTTCTTTAATCCCTAAACCCTAAGCCTTAGAAACCTTAAATTATAAATTATGAACTCAAGTAAAACCCTAAACCAATCATTTGAGCTGAATTACCATCATTTAGAATAAGAATTAGGTTTATAGGGATAAACTTTTCCCAAATTACACCACTAACTATCCTATTTGATTAATTCACTTAATTGCGATGACATGGGAGCTAATGGAACCCAAAAACATAATTTATGCTAAAAATAGGTTCAAGAAATTTAAATTGTCCTCAATTGCCTTCATATTTAGACCATAAACCCTAAACCATATAATGTATACCCTAAATTATAAAACCTAAGCCCTAATCCCTAAACCCTAAACCTTAAACCCTAATCTTTAAACCCAAATCCCTAGAAACCTTAAACCATAAATTTTTAACTATTAAAACACTAAACCAATCATTTGCCCTAATTACCATCCTTTAGACTAAGAATAAGGTTCACATAGATAAATTTGGCCCAAATTACACCACTAACTTCCCTAATTGACTAATTTACTTGACATATGAAGACATGGAGTTAATGAAACCTACAAACATAATTTATGCTTACAAATAGGTTCAAACAACTCAAATTATCTTCAATTTCCTTTGTGGTTGGAAACTAAACCCTACACCATATACCATAAACCTTAAACCCTAATCACTAAACCATAAACCCTATACCCTAGATTATAAACCCTATGCCTTAAGCCTAAAACCCTAAATCCTATACTCTATATACACTAAGTTACTTAATCCCTAATTCTTAAACCCAAAGCCCTAGAAATACTAAAACCTAAATTATAAGCTCAAGTAAAACCCTAAAACATTCATTTAATCCCTAATTACCATCATTTAGACTAATAATTAGGTTCATAGGGATAAAATTTACTTAAAATAGACCACTAATTACCCTAATTGACTAATTCTCTCCATCTATGGTGACATCCAGGGCTAATCAAATGTAAAAACACATTATGTGCTCACAAATAAGTTTAAAAAACTCAAATTATCCTCAATTGCCTTTACGGTTGGACCATAAACCCTGTAATACCCTATACCCTAAACCTTAAACCCTAATCCCTAAGCCCTAAAACCTAATCCTTTAACCTTATACCCTAAACCCTATACCCCATGTATCCTAAACCTTAAACCATAATCCATAAACCCTAAGACCTACAAACCCTAAATCATTAATAATAAACTCTTAAAACCTTAAACCAATCATTTGAGTCCTCATTACCATCATTTATACTAAGAAATAACTTTGCATGAATAAATTTAGCTCAAACCACCACTAACTTCCCCAATTGATTAATTCGCTCAATCTATAATGATATAGGGGCTAATCAAACCTAAAAACATTTTCTTTGATCACAAATGGGTTTATACAACTCAAATTATTCTCATTTAGGTTTGCATTGGACCCTAAAACCTAAACCTTAAACCCTAAATTATAAACCCTAAATTGTAAACCCTAAGCCATATACCCTGAACCCTAAAACTTAAACCCTAAAGATTAAACACTAATTCATGTATAAAAACCCTAAACCCTAAATCATAAACTTTTAAAATGCTAAAAAAATAATTTAAGCCTTAATTACCATTAAATTTATAATAATAATTAGGTTCACATGGTTCAATTTAGTACCAATTACACCACTAACTCAATGTGTGATGATGTGGGGGCTAATCGAACACAAAAACATATTCTATGATCACAAATAGGTTCAAGAAGCTAAAATTGTCCTTAATTTCTTTCATGATCAAACCCTAAACCCTAAATTTTAAACCCTAAACCTTAAACTAATTTATTTAGCATCCACTAACATACTTAGAGTATGAATTGGGTTCACATGGTTCAATTTGGCCCAAATCACATCACTCATTACCCTAATTGACTAATTAGCTTAATTTATAATGAAATGATGACTAATTGAGCCAAAAATAATGTTTTATCATCATAAATAGGTTTAAAAACTTAATTTAGCCCTAATTGCCTTTGTGATTAGACCTTATACCCTAAGACCTAGACCAAATCTATATACCTTAAGCCCTAAGCCCTAAATGCTAAACATTAAACCCTATATCATAAACCCTAAACCTTAAGGCAATCGATTTAAACCCACTTAACATCCTTTGGAGTAATAGTTATCTTCATCTATGGCTCACTTTAGTGTAAATTACATTACTTATTGGCTCAATTGACTGATTGGTGTAATTTGTGATTATGTTGGGGCTAATTATGCCCAAAATCACATTATATAGTCACAAATAATTTCAAACAACTAAAATTGTTCTCAATTTCCTTCACAATTGGATACTACACCCTAAACCCTAAACCTTATACCTTAAATCATAAACCCTAAACCTTAAAATAATTGATTTAGCCCAAATTAACATCCTTTAGAGTAATAATTAGGTTCACAAGGTTTAATTTGGCCCAAATCACATCACTCATTGGCCCAATTGACTAATTGGCTCAATTTATGATAATATAAGGGATAATTTTGCCAAAAGCCATATTTTATAGCCTCAAATAGGTTCAAAGAGATCAATTTTTCCCCAATTGCCTTTGCATTGGACCTTTATACCCTATAACATAAGTTCCCTATCCTATAATTCTTAAACCTTAAGCCCTGAACCCTAAACCATAAATCATAAAATATTAAAACTCTAAACCAATCATTTTAGCCCCAATAAAATAACATTTAAACTAAGAAAATTAGGTTCACATTGATTTATTTTCCATGTGTGTGAAATGCACATTTAGTTTTTCCACATACATGGTAGTTTTACATACGTGATTCTTCTATGTATGCAATTTGTATATTTCACATTTCAAACACATGCCTCAAGGGTCAGGAATGGATTGGATTCCTGACCTTGAGGCATGAACCTGTAAACACGTAACTGAATGCATATTTTGACTAAAAGTAACAAAATATAACTTTGACCATGCTAAACAATATGAATTTGATCATTTTTTTCTTGAAAATATTACTATAATATCAATTACACTATATTTTTTTTTAAAGATATCACTTTTGTATATTTTTATTACTTTAATTTTGTTATCTATATTTATTTCTAAGTATTACTTTTTTATAACTATATGCCATAATTATACATGTTCATATTTGTTTATGTATATTTTCATTCATTGATTTAAACCAAAAAACAATGGTTTCAAACTAGACCTAATTCTATACACATTAAAAAAATATAATTTTTTATATTTTTTGAGGTAAATTACAAGGCTGTACAGTCCGTAATACATTATTGATCATATTTTAGGGTCTATTAACTTGTGAAATTAGTAAACAATTAAATATCAATATTTTAATTTAGAAAATATATAGTTTGAAAGTTAGATGATCTTATCTAACTTTACACCAAAGGGATTTAAAAAACTAAATGATGGGTCACACATAAAGCTATTTACTATGAATTTAAAAAAAATAGTACTACCTCTTTAAAAAAATTATGTTTAACTTATTTATACCTGAATATTTAAAAAAAATAGTAGTTTAGAAACTAGAATTGAAATGCTATGATTCATGTTTATATGATATCTTCAAATTTATAGTTTATATGTCTCAAATAATCCACACAAGTTGAGGTTTATTATTTTTCAAGAAAAACATGTGCACTTGAGACTCCCTTTTGGCTCCCCAATTCCATGAACTTACGCTTATATTATATTAAACTGATAAGGATAGTCTGGTGGTGAATAAGTTGAGTATTAGAAGTGGGAGGTCTCAAGGTCCATTATTTGAGATGACCACTCTCTACCATTGTTCCCACACTAAGCTAAGGTGGATTATTCATGAAAAATATCTAATATAATAGACTACCGACTTGGTATTTAATGAGATGGGGGTCAGCATATGTCTTGAGACTATGGTTAGGAATATTATTCATCATTGGTTTTTGAATTTTAGTTGTAAAAATGTATGTACCTAAAACTTTATATAGTTTTAAAGAGATAATGATAATATATTGTGTGATGTCTCCTATTCTTACTCATGATTAGGGTTTGAGCCTATATTATCCTTGCACTCCTATGTTCTACCTCTATGGGTCTCTTTGTGGCCTCTGTCAAAAATGGTGATGCTTGGGCAAGGGATTTTATTCCTCCAAGCTATGTTCCTTCTTTACTGGGTTGAATTTCAAGGTTGTCTTATTTCTAGTATGGCTATTTCCCCTATTTTCCATCCATTATCTTTTAGAGTTTTTATCCTAGAAAATGGGGACAAGTTTTTTAAATGATGCACAAAAGGATCTATTGGTCTTTCTTGGTTCAACTATATCATCCTCTCCTTCGAGGCTTCCACTTGTTGCTAATAATTTGGCTTCACCTCCTGATCAAAGAAATATGGGGATGATTAGGGTTGATGTTCCTTTGGTTGAGATGGGTAATGCAATTCTGAGGGAGGAAGCTTGGTTTTCTTCTATTATTATCATTTGTCAATTTCATAATTATGGCCAAGTGAAGTGGATTTTCATTTATGGATTTCCAAACATTGGAAACCTCTTTTGGATGGCACTTTTGTTATTCACCATTATGCAAAGGGATTCTTCCTCATTTTTTACTCATTTTGCTCAGATATAGATCAATTACTGCATTCGGTCCCATGGACTTAGGACAAAGCCTTTATGTGCATGAAATTATGGTTCCCTGCTTTCAACCTAATTACAATGTCCTTTGTTGATGCTCCTATTTAGGTCAAATTGCCTCACTTACCTTTGCAATTTTTGAAAACTTCTTCCCTTTAAACCATTGGTAGTTCTCTTCATGATTTTATCTCTCTCACTCCTAAGACTAAATCTTGCATGTGAACTACCTTTTCTTGAATTTTCATTACCATGGATATCTCTAAAAAATTAATAGAAGTTATTAGGATCAAAGTTGGTAATAAAATCTAGACTCAAACTTTAGATTCTGAAAGACTAAATTTTAGATGCAAAAGATGCTTTGCTTTTGGTCATATGGCTAATAATTTTGCAAATAATTGTTTTGGTCAACCTGATAAAAATTTTAATTTTGATAAATATAGACTTGGTGGAAAGATGATGCTGTGGATAATCTAATTATCTTTGATAAGGATAGGGATATGAATTTAGGAGGTAGGGGTAATATTTTAGTTTTGTTAAGGCTGATTCTCCTACATACATAATAAAAACTTCTCCTCCTCTTCTAGTGCCCTCCTTTGAGTCTTTATCCTCTCCATATTTTATAAAAAGGGAGGTACCATCTAATAAAAAGGTCTTTGGTTTGGAAATTTATATTTCACAATCTCCCCAGAGTTCCTTAGATAGCTCTTTGTAATAATTGTGTCCCTTCCTTTTGGGAGCTATTTCTATTGACGCTTTGGACTCAAGCTCGATTTCTCCTTAGTGGGAAAGTATGGTTGATGATCCTAAAATATAGATAAATGTCTTTAACATGATAAATTTTTCCTTAAAAAAGAACCTATGTCATATGGAATTTTGCTCTCATAAGAATCCAACAATTCCTTAAGTAGGGTGTGTAGTGCTATTTTTTGGTTCCTTGTAGTTTGGTGCATGGATTATTATGCCCATAAGGTTGATGTTATTATTCTTATTTGGATTGGTTGTTCCTATTTTTTAGCTAAGCTAATTTCTTGGTGGCTTTAGTATTATCAATTGCATTGATATACCAAGTAAAATTGATAATTTATTTGAGCTATATAATGGATAGGGGACCCATAAAACCCCAGTATTTATCTAAATAATAATAATAATTTAATGTATGATTAAAAATAATTATTATTATTATTTAAAATATACACAATTCAATATATAAATAAATTATATAAAATAATAATTTAAACTGTGTGTGTGTGCGCGCACGCGTGTGTGTGCATGCGTGCATGTGTGTGTGTGGATAAATAATTTATTAAAAAATAATATATTAATAATAATTATATACATAATAAACAATTTAAAATTTAATTTAACACACACACACACACACACATCATCATCATCATCATAACACCAACAACGACAACATCATCATTCTATTCTTTTTATTTAAATTTCATTTAAAATTTTTAAACAATATTTTATTATTATATAAATTTTGCTTAAAATCATTCTTGTTTCATGTTGGACTAACCCTTAATTTTACATGTACATATAATGTAATCTTACATTAATAATTCTAAGTAAGAAAAAATATTATAAAATGTATAACCACACAAACATACTATTAATTGAGAAATAGATAGTAAGTGAAAAACTTAAAATAATTAAAGTGCCTTAATTTAATTGGTGAGGATGATGGTTTTTAAGTCATCCACCACAATATAAATCTTTAGATACTTAACATAAAGAGTCAAATAAGAATAGAATCATTCTTTGAATAATTTTGATAGATTAAATGTTCTTTAATCATGACTGCTTAATCAAAAAAATACTCATAATCAAATATACACTTAATGAACTCTTCTAATCTACTATATGTAATCTAAAACATAATCAAAAATACAAATATCTATATAACTTGGAAAGTTTTTACATAAAATAAATAAATTAATTAATAATTTTTTTTTTAAAAAAAACACAAAAATAAAAACAACAAAACCAATATACATAATAAGTTTAATTAAGCATGGTATTATAAATATTCCCATTACTCTTACCTAGTGAAAAAACAAATATATAATTGTAAAATCCAGTGTACATCATCAATTTTACTACGTTTAATATTAAGAATAGTTCCACGCTCATTATATGGTAAAAAAAATTATCTTAAAATAAAACTAGAGTGCTATGGATCAAGTCCCTATGAGGATTAGAACAAAATTGAAATTTGTTGAGTTTCAGATTACAATTAAATTAGTTTTTATTTGAAAATATTACAATAATATTGTTTGCTAATATAAATAATGTGAGGAGATTTTGTTCAATTACAACTATCGACAACAATACAATGGCAACTCAATTGAGCTTGCTTATAAAGTACATTGATTTAGTCAGATATTATCATTTTGTCTTAATTTATTAATTGGAATTAATTGTCTTAAGTTGGCTGTGTTATCTTTGTGCACAATAAAATCTTGACTACTATTAAATAATTAGAGAAAAACTTATTCAATAGTATCTTCAATTACTAGATAAGCATCGGACTAAGCTTTGGTATGGGCTGACAATTACAAAACAAATACAGCAAAGATTTCAAAGACAATTCCATTTATAGATAATACCAAAAAATGACATTAAAAAATCATTTTAATTTGATAAGTTCAATACATTATTTTCAATCAGAGAATTATTTAAGTACTAAATCTTTGTTTCTTTAAGTGTATTAAATTATTAATCTTCTAGTTCTCCAAACTATTTTCTTTAGATTGAATTGCATAATCACTTCTTATAACATATATCAAAATAAGATTTGATTTTTTTTTTTTTTTTTTTTTTAAATTTTAACAATTACTAAATAATATGTAAATTAAAAATATCAATATTTTAATATGAAAATATGATCAAATTTAATAAACAATGAAGATAATATTTTTTCCAATAAAAAATATAGTTGCAGAAAGAAATGTTATGAAACACAACAAAAATGATAACTTATAAAAAAATTAATAAAAAATATAACTTATAATTTTCAAAATTTTAATTTGTATATTTTTAAGAAATAGATTTTTGAAAATTCAAAAACACCTATTTAAAATTAAAATTGAGCATACCAACAAATGCCTTAATTAAAAATGTGGACCTTGAATGTCATCATATTGAATACAAAGACTTTTTAACTAGAAGTAAACATCACACATGAATAATTCTTAGACTTTTTAACTTTTATTGAATTAAAATTATTTATTTCTGGTGAAATTTTGGACAGCACGTCAAAATTATGAAGGATTGTAATAATAATGGCCTATACAAGTATTCGAAGAGCATCATAGATGTATAATTTATAGTATCTATGTTTCTAAGAGATATAGATAATATTTTGAATAAAAAATTATTATATTCACTATCTTATGCAACTTTTAAGTTTAAATTCAAGAAAGACTCCATAACAATTAGTTCATATCATAATTCTTGAAGAATATTTTTATGAATTGTATAAGCTACTATGACATTTATAGTCAATTGAAATTGTTTGAAGAAAAAAATATAATATAATAATATTAAATTGTTAATAAATATATTTTATTAATTGAAATAAAAAAATGTGAGGTTTTTAAATAAACATAATAAGATAAAGATAAATAAAAATAAAAATAGTAAAATCTATTTTAAATGTAAGTTTGAATCAAAACATGATAATAATAAGTATTTTAAAGTTAAGTGTTAAATTGTTTAGTTATATAATAATGAATTTGAATTGTATAAAGGCAAAAAAACACAATAAGTACAATATAAAATAACTTTTCAAATAAAAATCTGTATTGATTTGTATTAAATAAGTAAAATAATTATATACAAGAACATAAATAAATCTCAACTTAGAATTGGAGTCGATATGTAAAGTTTGAAAATAAAAATTTAAAAAAAATTGACTTACTATTTTTAGTAAGTTTTGCATGTAAGGTTGAGTAGATCTAAAAATCTCCACACATCTCCTAAATATTAAATTAACCTAATGGTTGAATTTTAACTGAATTTCATGTCTGATTACAAAAATATGCTAATTCTAAAAATAGAAAAAAATCTTAAAAAATATTAAAATTCAGTTTTAGACCCTCAGATGGTCATGTATGGCCTCCTAAAATGTCCCTAAGTAAATACGAAAGCTAATGGATGAAATTATTTTTTTAAGATGATTGTTTTAGTTAAAGAAGAGCTCAAATGAAGTTACAAATCAAAAATTATGGCCTCTATAAGTTTGGACTCTACATCATTCTCTTCTGGTTGAAAACAACTGAACTCCTTCAAGTTGCTTTGATTTTAATCCTTCCATTTATTATTATCAATATTTTTCATCTCTCATTCTGAAATCCAAATATTATATTCTTTTTTTAATCTTTCACATTATAAATACTTTTTATAACTTCCTTTATGTTCATTGCCTTCTTTTACAGAACATACACTTTTTTTTATTTCTTTTTATTTGGTACCTGATGGTGCCAATCTACTTTTTCATATTATTAACCTTCACCTTCTTCTCCATGGAAATAATATAAATATTAAATATTAAATATTGGTGATATATCAAAATTCTATGATAAACTCATATCATAAGTATTGTCATCGATTTTCTTCACAATACTACATGGACCAATCTTTTTGTATTTCAACTTATTTTATATCCTTGTTAAAAATATTTCTTTCCTCAAGTAAACCATCACTAAATTTCATTCTTAAAATAATTTTGACCTTCTTTTGAAATTTGTTGTTGCTTTATATTTTTCATTATTTTCTTGTAGATATTTCCTCGCTTATTCATGAAACTATTGTATATGCTTTACAAATGCTTCTACATTATCATTAACTCATTTTATACTTAGAAACTGAACCAAATCTAAAATACTCTTATGATTTCTTCCATAAAAAATCAAAAATGTTGATTTTTCTATTGATATATTCACTAAACTAGTATATACAAATTCAACCTATGGTAAAGTCAAGTCCCTTTGATTGGGCATCTCTCCAACTATGAATCTCAACAAATTTTCCAAGATCCTATTTACAATTTTGTCTGGCCATCTATTTGTGGGTGGTATGCAGTAATAAATTATAGCTTAGTTTCTATATTTTCCCATATATTCCTTTAAAAAATTACTTATAAATTCCATCTCCCTATATTATGTAATGGTTTTTGGAACAACATATAGTCTCAAAACATCCTTTAAAATGATTTATGAAAATCTACTAGAATCATTAGTTCTATTACATGTAATAAAATGAACCATCCTAGAAAACCTATCTACGACAATAAAAATTGAATCATCACATCTCTATGTGTTTTTTAGTCCCAACACAAAGTCCATATACTCAAATCTATACATGGTCTTCTTGGAACCAATAGTGACATGTAAAACCATGTATTCTTTGCATGTATTTTATCCACTTGATATATCCTACCTTTTGAAACATATCTAGTAACATCTCTCTTCATCTTTGGTAAAAAATACTTCTCATCCACCAAATCTATTGTTTTCATATTACCAAAATGTCTAGCCAAACCACCACTGTGCAATTCTCTTATAATATGATCTCGTATAGACCCCACTAGAATACATAATTATTTCCCTTTGAAGATATAACCATCTTATTTAAGTTAATCATAATAAGTATTATTTGTGTCACCTACTAATGGATTTTTACATTGCTTAATTATTTTTCCAAAATCTAGATCAATATCATACCATGCTATTGGCTTTCATTTTTTACTCAACACAACAACAATTCTCACAAGTGAAGCATCACAATCAACTTCAAACACTTTGCTAAAATATGGTAATGTTAAAATGGGTTTTTATATAATCTTCTTCTTTAAAAACATAAATTTTTATGTTGTTGATCTTTTCCATGTAAATTCTTCTCCTCTCATGCAATAGGTTATTAATGCTATAATAATACTAATTTTTTTAATGGACTTTATATAAAATGGTGTTAAACCATGGAAAAATCTTACCTTTGTAATGCTCTTTGTAATAGGCCACTAAAAAATTGCCTTTAATTTTTATTCATCCATTCTTACACAATCTCTTGAAACTACAAATCCCAAAAATACCAAACTATTCTGCATAAACATGCACTTATTCAAATTCACATAGAGCAACACCATATAATATTCCTTTTGGGGAAGAAACCACTCTAATATCACATTCCTTTTTAAGGGGAAAACCTATTTATCAGAGCATACATTCCAATTATAATATATTTTATTGATGTCTTTACACTAGCCTATGCACCTTATTTAAAATGTTGAGTGACCACCAACCCCCACTATGATATTTTATTAGTAATGCATGACATTATTATATTTTCAAATATAATAGCTTACACAAGTTACCCATATGGATGGGTATACCACTAATACCAATGTAGGTGCACTCATTATCCAATACCATAAATTACCCATATGACTAAGAGGATGTGTGCCATATTTTTTCATCTCCACCAATTAATATACATAATATATCACCCCTATAGATTCATTACATTCCATCCCTATTAGCATGTTTGGTGCACTCAATGTACTAAAATTTTAAATCAGATTGAATGGAAAACTCTGTGTCATTCTCTATGTTGTATACTTTAGAAACCATTACATTACATTTCCACATGGTTAGTTTTGCACCACATCATCTTAGATGGAATGGAAAAATCCATGTCATTCTCTATGTTGTATACTTTAGACACCATTTGTGCAAAGTTACATGCCAAATTGATGCCTTATTCCATCTGTAATGGTTGGCATTTATGTGTAGTCCCCAAGCTTACATTTCTAAGTGCTCAAGAGGCCCCTTAGTCTCTTTAAATTTTAGATTTTTATGAGTGGCCCCTAGAGCCATACTACATAGTTTAAGTTACATCATATAGTTTTAGTCAAATATACATATACTACAAAAGGATAGGCAATAATGGATTCATATCCTTATAGAGTTATTAAGCCACCTACATAAGAGGGTTGGAGAAAACATTAGTCCAATCCAGGTTATTTATAGTGTATGATCTACAAAGCAAGGGTGGGGAAATGATGGAGTCAAAAACTAGATTGAGTTCTTGAGCTAACCACACATAAGGATTGAGCAAGCCATAAACTTAGTCTAATTTATTCACCTTTCAATAACTATCTACATTGCACACACAAAGATTCCACTAGGTTTTTACATTGGTTCATGTACTTGGTGAGGTGTATTTGTTCCTCTCTCTCTCTCTCTCTCTCTCTCTCTCTCTCTCATCTCTCTCTCTCTCTCTCTCTCTCTCTCTCTCTCTCTCTCTCTCTCTCTCTCTCTCTCTCTCTCTCTCTCTCTCTCTCTCTCTCTCAGTTTATTCTTTGATTTTGATATATATTAAGTAAAGATTGATTTAGACATGTTTCATTTATAGGATACACAATGGATTCATGCTTCACACACTTAAATCCAAATTCATATGCTTCACCTCAGAGGTAAGTCTAAGTATGCTTCATTTTTCTTTTTCCTAGTCATTTTTCTCTGTTACATTTATATAATAAAAGGGGGGGAATGTATTCATATAAAATTTCACTTGAATGTAATGAGTGTCACTTGAGACTACCCATACCTAACTTATCCATAGATGTATTTTAGGGCTTCTTTATACACTTATCCAACTTTTGTGTAGGTTTTATACATCTATAGACATATCAAAATTAGTCCTAGACCCTCCCCTAAGGTATAATCCCATAGTTCTTTAGGTTATACCACCTATACACTCATGATGTAGTTTAGACACTAACACCCTATGTTAGTGTCCTACTTTTAATGATAGTGTCCTTTGCCAAATATCAACCCCAATAGATATCTTTTCAATTCCTAAGACACCTAGGGTTGACATAAACCTATTGTAAACTCCACATAAGCACCATATCACCATAAATACATGACATTTAGTCTTTTATCCACTGAATGCAAATTATATGCAAACTACATAAACAAGCTTAGAATAAATTGTGTACAAGCAAGGTTATTGATCCTTATTTTGCCCTACTTATGCATAAAACCATCTAAAGTGTATAATACATATTTTTACAGTGTCAATCCTCAATCAAATCACTCATGTTGACACTCATACTAGCATTCAATTGCACTTGCACCAAGCACTTAGGTTGGAGAACTACATCGAACTTGATCCCTCCTCAAAGTATTGGTATGTAGGAAACTCTTAACATAGTGCGGTATTCAGGATAACCATCCTACCCAACTAACATCACACTTTTTTACTTGTGCCACTAAAATACCCTAACAACATGGAGGTCTAGATTTTTTGATTAAATCAATAAAAAATAGTGCACACATTGTGAATCAATTCTAGTTCACACAGGTGCAAGAAGATAATACTTAGTTGGAGGTGCACCCAAAAATTAGATAATTTATACACAAAGGACACTAGCACTTAAATTAAGATGCTAATGTAGTGTAATACTATCCAAGGACTACTATTTAGGAGGGTTTATGACACCTCAACATTGTTTGTGGCACTTAGATCAGCTTCCACACTAGTTTTTAGCCTCTAGATCATCTATCTCAATCAATTTATTGCTAAGTACTTATCTGTGTAATTGATTGCTACTTTTTAAAAAATTATATTAGGTCAATTCATATTCAAATTAGTGGTTATATTTATTGCATATTTTATATCTTGATTTATTGTACTCATACCATTTAACAACCTAGGATTTACAATCCATTAAAATTTGAATTGCTTAGCTTTATGAGATCACTTATAAAATGATTTAAACTTATCAAACATGATAAAATATTGAATACAAATAAGTGATCTTTGAGTGAAAATGTCTTAGAGCTCCTTTTTTTATAGTTACTAGTTTTGGTGGTATCCTTACCCTATTCACTTTTGATTGGAAATCTAACTTATATGGGTCACAATTAGGGGCCCATATCCCCAAGTGATCATCTATCACAGCTACTATAATTACTAGAAACATCAACAATGGACCTAAGAATATTAATGAATGGCCATAACTGGCCTGAGAATACCAATGATCTACTAAAATTTCCCTCTGATACTAAACTAAGATTTGAATTTGGGTGGTGTTTGAAGCAACCAAGTCACTTTACCGACTCACCCACATCTCATTAGTGACTTGAAGCTCCTTATCTAACATCTAATTTTAAATTTGAGAAATCACCATCTTATATCTTAGTACACACTCACTAGGTATCTCATTGGGACCTTATTTTATCTTTGTTATTTTAGCATAGGAAAATTTATCACCAATATTGATGGAAAAATATGCAAATTTTTTTTTACAAAGAATTGAAGGATGTAACTGATTAGAGAGGAATATTACATAACCATCTTAGAGAATAATATTTAAGACTACATGGATAAAGCTTAGTTATTAATCTATAAATATCTTTAAACTCTAGACAAGATACATGGAAGACAAAAAAATGTTGTTCACAGTCACCTTTGCCTTCATAAAGAGGAATCTTGGGAGCCATAAAACCACTTAGGATATAGTATGATGAAATTTGAGGAGATAAAAGTTGATGTAGCAAGGTACCATAACCTGAGAAAGGACTTTGGATTTTAAGAGGATAAAGACCTTATCAAGATAACTATTGGTTGTAGTGATTAGAGGGGTGAATGTAGCATGAGTGGGAATAGGCATGGATAGTTGAGGGAAAACATGAGATGCTCCTAGATCAAAAGGGGTATAAATGAATAAGGATAGAGAAATAAGAATATGATCAATGGTATAGATACTAACATTATGGGTAGGGGTCTTTATAACAAGAAATGGAAATAATTGAGATGATGTAGAGGCTAAATTGGCTTGATTCTCATATTTAGATTCAATAATTATGCAAATAATATCATTCACATCATGAGGGTATGTTTGAAGTTCTTGATATAATTTTGACAAATCTTACACTTGTTTTTGATCTACTTCATTAAGATCATTTGTATCAAGGTGTGTTTCCTAATCATTGTCATGTTACTCGTTAATACTAACATAATTAGTTTTAATGTAAACTTGATTTTCATCATGACTTATAATTATCTATGAAACCAAAGGGAGCTCCACATATGAAAAAGGAGTACCACTTAATCTAGAACTACATCTTAGAGGCATATAATTTAATAACAAAATGGAGAAAGAAACAAATTATTTTTAAATAAGGACACATTAAATTCAAGAAAAAAATGAAAAATAAAGAGTAATATTTTTATGTGTAGGAGACAACATAATTCAATCCTAATTCGAAATAACGAACCTTTATGTTAGTATTTATCTAAGGTGATAAGATAAAAAAATTCAAAGTCAAATTAATCCAAGATATAAAAAGTTTATCTTTATGTTATAGATAATATCCAAGGTTGAGTATTTTATTCTTTAATTGTAAAGAATTTATAGAATTAAACTGCAACCCTAATACAAAAATCAACAATAGTACAAGAAATGTTTCATTCTAAAAGTAGGTTCACCCAAATGTTTACCCTTATAATTAATTATAAATGAAACTAACTCTAAAGTAATGTAAACTTGAAATCTGATCTAGGAAGAAAAATAAGATAGCCTACTATAAAAATAAAATTTTATACATAGTTATAAAATATTTAAATTACTAATTATGGAATCTAAGGTTAAGCTTAGAGAGATATTTTTTAGAACTAATTTATTCAAATTATGTCATTCACTCATTGACTATGACTATCTAAATATACATATAAGTACTTATAAAAACATTATTAAGTCAAAACAGTGCCTCGTTGTATTCTAGGATAAGTGTATAATAGTTGAATAGGGTTGTAGTGCATCACTGACCACTAATTTGACTTTGTATATGTTGAATGTGCATTATATATATAAATTTTTATTGTTTTTATTTTATTTTAAAAGTATATGATTCTCTACAGAGCTTATTTGGATGCATAGATCACCCAAAAAGTAAAACCCTATCCTACACAAGGACATCAAAAAGATCAAATGCCTAGGGGGAAAGAGGGTAAATGGGATATGATTGATATATCCTTAGAAAACACCTTATTGGCTAAGTGATGCTTACATAATTCAAGTGGACCTCAGGTTGATGTGGTTATTCTTTTGGGGAAGATCATTTAAAATGCAACTTGGAAATTTGATTAGAATACTTGACACAGGATGACTTCAACCTATAAGAAAACAATGTTAACTTGGCCAATGAACATATCACTATATAAAAATTGCAGTATGTCTCTTTTTTAAATAGATAAAATATTTTGAGATTAATATTTCATGAGAGTGATAGATAAAGTAACTAAGGGTTTTAAGTGAGACACTTGATGTGCTCTTCTAGGATAATATTTGATTTTTTTATGATAACCAACCTATTTTTTCACATGGTAAATCCATTAGGAAATGTGTCATTATGAAAATAATATCAGTTAGATAACTATATACAATTCTACACTAGTTGAAAGGTACATAATGTATCATTATCTACCTAGTTTGTACTTGTTACAAATAGATGGAGGCTTCTGAAACATGAATGCCAATGAATTATCTATTGATTAGGGATGAATATGAACAAATTTTGGAAGTATAGAAGATGCTATTAGTAACCTCAAGATTTTTAATGATTTCATATAGATAAATGGTTATCAAAATGATGATTTGTCCAAGCAAGATAAATATGTCAAGGACAAGCATTGCCAAGCATTTCGTGATTAAATTTTAATGTCTACAATATATTCTTGTAACAATTAAGATATAAATTTAAAAATGTATGTAACATTATTACATGAATATATAAATTATTAAATTTATATATGTGTTATTAAATTAATAAATACATTGTTACATGTATATCCCTTATAATTATCATTTATATTTGTAAAAAAACCCTACATTTTAGTTATTCATCTTATTTTCTTTCAAAATCTTGACTACTGTGTATTGTTAGGAATTTTTACGTGTTATAGTGAGTATGTGTTTATAGTGCACATGCATTATAGCGTGTGATTTTATTTTATTTTTCTATAATTTCAAACACATGCCTCTTTGGTCATAAATGACTTAGATTCCCAAGCCTAAGGTTTGGACCTTCACACACACAACTAATTTGTGTTTTTGATTGAAAATAACAAAATATTGCTTCTACCATGATAAAAACTATGAAATGCTTCGATATATTTCCTAAAAATATTACTACAATGTTAATAACTCCTTCCCATTTCTAAATATATAATATTTTTTAACTTTTTGACTACTTTATAGTATTTATTAATATTGATTTATAAGTATGTAAATTTATGCTACTATTTACTGCAACTATGCATGTCTATATTTAGTTATGTATCATTGTTTCATTCATCCAAATGAAAAACAATTACATAGTTACAAACTACATCCAATTTATACACATTAAAACAAAACTTATTTTCATTTTTTAGGTAATTAGTGGGTGGCACATTGTCTACTATCCATGTTTAAATCATTTTAGAGTATTTTTAATTGTAAAGTTAATGAAAAAAAATATTTAAACATTTAAAAAAGGTTACAAACTAGATGATCTTATTTAACCTTCCACCAAAGGGTTTATAAAAAATACCAAATGGTGACCAAAACACAAGGGGGTGCATTGTCAAATATCCACTATGTTTTTACAAAAAACAAGAGCTCCTCTTCTAGTTTCATATTTTTAATCTACTTATGTTTGATCATTTTATGAATAAAAACATAGTTTATAAATTGTACTCAGAATGATGCAATTCATGTTATTATATCATTTTAAAAATGTGAGTTTATAAATATCAATTAATTTATAAAGGTCAAGGTTTACAATTTCACAACATAAAAATGTCCACTTAAGAGCCCATTTTAGTACACCATTTCCTTGCACTTACCCTGATCACTTACATAAATTTTTCACCAACTATTTTTCATGACATAAATTGCATTAGGCATTACCATACTAAATTTTTCATCAAAACATTTATCTAATTTAGCTATTTTTCATTAGTGATGCATGTTGTGTCAATAATTTTATTGATGTAAATTTTACATCAATATATGAAAAATATAATTTTACTAAGGCATTGATCATATCACTATCGAAACAAAATAGAGCTTGATGCAAAATGTAAGAGAAAATTTTGTTTAATTTTTATATAATAACTCCCTCTAATAATTAAAATTCACCGTTTTACATAAATAGTGATTTAAATTTTGACGTAATGCTGACAAAAATTATGATGCGATTGCCTTAGGATTTTTATCAACCTATATTGTAAATTAGCAAATTGAATGCCCATTATTTGATTGGTGTGATTATATGTTTAAGAATTAATACACAATTGATCTTAATCATTTGTGGATACAAATTGAATAGTTTGAATTTATTTTATGTATAAATTTAGTGACTAAAAAACTAATTATATATTAAAACTTTCACAATTCATAATATGATAAAGAATGATTTTTACTACTTAGGAATCTTGGCACATGCTATTAGACACTATAAAAGTGAAATTATTGATTTTTTTTGGTAGGTTGAATACATTTTATGGAAAAGTGTTATCTATTTATTTTAATTATTACATAAAATATTTGAACTAATGACAAAAATTCATTATTATTTGTAGCTGAAATGACATAAATGGGAAGGGTAGAGGAGGATAGGAAATGTGTAAGATCATTTGCATAGTCGAATTATGTAGTATTATTGAAGGAATACATATAATTTGGTTTACAAATTTTATCATAGTCAATAATATGATTATCTGATAGTATCACATAAGACATATGAAATTAACATGGGAGTCATGTTCAATTATTATAAGGATGGTTTTAACAAAAACAAATATGAAGGCCATTCATTACATTCTTTGTATTTCCAGTTTACATGAGATTTGAGAGACTCATATATTTCTAATTTGATTTGCACTCATTTAGGAATAACTCTATAGATTTTTCAATTGTGAAAGAATGATTCATGGGGCTTGATGAAAATAACATTTTGTGGTAACACAAGTCATAATTATAATATATCAATTTCATTACATTATTAAAACCATGGAAATTTTATATTACATTTACATTATTATTAATACCTTGGAAACTATATATTACTTTCATACTATGACTCCTAAATAGGCTATATCAAAGCCTTTGAAAAACACCTTTTTGATTTTTAATGCATTAGCCAGTTTTAATGGAAATTATATCAAAAACCCACTTTTTCAGTTGCCATAAAATTTTCCCTTGAGATTTTTTTTTAATTTTTTTTGTAAATGTCAATAAATCTAATGAATAAAACTTAACATATTTCCTTGAAAAATTTATTTTAAAATATGTTGCATGAATACAATGTTTGAAAATTTGACTAACTTTAAAAGATATATTTCAGCAGTGTCATTGTTGCAAATTATGTTAAACATACTTCTATGTTAGATTGTCTACAAAAATATAAGAAATAAATTCATGATTTCACGTAAATGCTGACATTAATGGCTCAAAATCTATTATTTTGGAAGAAACTTAGAAATATAAAAATTGAAGGGGTTAAAAGGAAAATAGGGAAAGATAAAGAGAAAATAAATTAGGAAAAATAAAATATGAAGAATGGATAAGAGCCTTGGAAAAAAATAATATAAAGTTTTAATGAGGAAACATAAAAATAAATTTATTACATATGTCACAAAAATAATAAAATATGCCAATAAAAGCCACATAACATCCAATGATCCATAAATACATTAATATCATAACAAATAACTAATCCTATACTATAATTATATATGCAAGTTATGTTTATATTATTTATGCATCAGTGAGATGATTGAAATAAGATACCATACCTAGTATGCTCAAGAGATTAAAAAATTGGCAATGAGGTATGCATATCTCTTTGATCACATGATAAATACTAGTAGAATGCATATATATGTATCAATAAGGAAAGACAACATTAATGAAGATAATGCATGTATAAAACCTAATGATTAGGAGTGTTTACCTACGTAGACATCATATATCCCATCTCTAATGATTGATAAAACATTCCATACTATTTTTTCATTGTATACATAGTTACAACACATGCATACCAATGATATAGTATATATTTAAAAGGCTATGATATAAGTATTATATGATGTCATAATTGATGGGTATGTTACATAGTAGGGAGGCCATGTCCATTACATTGATTTAACATCATGTCTAGTATGAAAAGTTGAGAAGATCACTCTCCTTCATGTGAGGGTTGATTTTTACGGACCATGTGCCTCTTTTTTATTATGACATATAGGAAGATGATATTCTTTTAGTATTTTTTGGTCATGTTTTATGTTTTGATTTATGGACATGTATAATTTTAATATTGTAGAAAAAAAATTTATTAAAATACATAAATATTACTCATGTGAATGTTTATTACTAATGATGTATAATTTATTATGACTAAGATATGATATAATACAACATATGATAATAAATATGGTAAAACATTCTAGTAAAAGCCAAATTAAAAAGCTATCTAATGCTCTTAGAAGGTTTACAATAATCATCACAAGATATATGTCTCAAAGTAAATGGTCTACTAGAATCATCAATAGGAGGTTAATATAATAAGATATTGTCATAAATAATATAACCAATGTATAATATACATTTATATGAATCATTGATTTTGAATTGTCATGGAGCCACATTATGTGACACGTGTTTATTCATTATGATTGTTGGTTGTTGACACACTTTTGTCTTAGGAAACCATTTGAATATTTTTTCATAGTTATTTTCTAGAGAATGTGATTGAGTTAAATTTAGATTTATTTGGGAAAGTATGGAATTTAAAAATAAATATCCTATGTTGATGTCACATGAATTCCATATGCACATTCTTATGGTTAGAGTGTTTTTTTAATGTGAATATTGGTATATTTATTCTTCCGAATGGTTTTCCAATTAGTGTCTCTTAAGTTTAAATATCACCACCATCATTACGATCTTAAATTTTCTTTTCAAATTTTTTTTTTTTTTTTTTAATGGCTTTTAACTATATGATAATTATGATACATGTTTATATCAAACCATTTGGTATTTTAGATATCTAATTTTTTTTAAGATGTTTTGTTATATTAATGTTATTATCTTGTTTTAGAATATATAAATTATTGGTTTGTATTGACTTTTTATTGGTCCATTTTAATTTATGCTTGGCTCAACATAGCCTTCTATTATCATGATTCACTATTGAACATAATCAAATATGTAATTTGTTTAACTTATAATACTAAAAGAATATTATTGAAAACCTATTCATATATGTTTCATGATTTTTAGTCACCTTGACTGTTATTAATCTATTATGATATTAGTTTGGTCAATGGTAAAACATTATAATAGAATCCATGTTAGATTTGGTCCTTTGTTCATTTTCATAATGTTTTATTTTCTCCTAATTTTTAATTCCATTGCTTACATAATGTTTACTTGAATTTTAATAAAGTCTTAATTTGAATTTGATAAGTCTATCTCTACATAAGAACCCTAATTAATTCAAAGACATCATGAAGCTATATTTATCAATTTATTATATTGTGATTACAAATAAAACATCTAGATGTTTTATCTATAGATTTTTTTACTAAATTGAAGAGTTATTACTATATATTTATACCAAAATAGGGATTAATGATACACATATAGTGTTTTCTACTTTATTACATATCATACATAGGGATAAGGGTTTGGCTTATAATATACATGGATATGATTGATGACATGCACAAATGTTGATTTCCAATTTATCAAGAAAAAAGGAGTGATTGAGGAAAGTCCATAAAATCAACCTAACATTTTAATGTCGTATCAAAGATTCTTAGCACTGATTAGGGTGTAGAAAATTGAGAAGACATTGTTGTTGTTTCACACATCCTTTCACTGATATGGAGATATTTTTGTTAAAGAAAAAATATAGTTTCATACTAATCTCATCAATACTAATACTAAAATTAAATTTCCACTTTCAAGATAAACTACTACATCAAAATAATCAAATAGTAGTCAGCCTTTATCAGGACAATATAGTTATGATCTCTTTATCAACTCAAAAATATTCTTATAAATTATCTTTTTCATTTTTTTTGGACTCCTTGGTAAAAAATTTCGATTGACTTTAGATTTTAGGTTAGTTAGTAATCAAGTGTTTTCCTTAAAAAATCTCTTTGTCCATTATTAGTTGTTCATTCATTTCCACTTAAGCACGTATAATATAATAATTTAATCTGTTTTATTATATTAAAAATATTATTCATTTGTTTGTATTTATTGTTATAGTGTAACTTTGTTTATCCATTGTAAACTTCAATGATAAAAAATTTTGGTGAAAATGTTTTTGTTTAATCCATTTTTTAATTTAAATGATTCAAATAAATATGTGAATAACCAAAACTTTATAATGTAATAGGACAAGGGATCATTAAGAGGGTAGGGTCACACCATGTCCTTGTCCGTTGACCATGATAATGTCTTTGTTGATTGTGAAAATGATATTTTGAGTAGTGTTTGTGTGCCTATTTGTAAGAGTTTTTTGAGGATATGTTAGTGTCAATTTAGTGTGTGTAATACCTATAAACCAAAACTTTTGCTCTTAAATTAATTAATTAATTTTTTTTTTTTTAAATTAAAAAAATATAAGCAAGATTCTAGAATGGGGGATAGGGTTATGGAACTAAGTTATCTTTAAAAAACCTTGGATAACCTAGGTGTTGCCTACATAGCCCAAAAGAGTGTTAGGCCAATGGAGTTCTCCCTCCTATACATATCTTCACATAAACTCTCTCACTAGTTCTAAGCTCCTATTGCTTCTGAAAATGACTTTAAGAGCTTCAAGCTCCATAGTGATCATTAATGACCACTTGTCATGTCAAATAAGAACTTATCTTTCATTTTTCATTCTAAAATTTTAATTTTAAATACATGTAAAAAGAAAGTGAAAAACATTTGGAGTTTACTTTTGGATTTATCCATTTTAAAACTTCTAAAAGTCCGCAAATGTAAAAATTATCTAAACTAATGTATCTAGAACAAAAACAATAAATATTAACAACATTATAATTTCAGTTCCTAAGACTTATTCCTTATGTAAGAGTAAAAAGCATTTTAATGGGGTCCCTTTCACCTTTCCCACCTCCTAAGTCCTTTGCTGAGAACAATCATCTTCACAAAAATAGGTAACTCTAATGGCAAAAGTTTTGGTTTAATTTATTTATTGTTACAATAAGAAACATAGTTTTAAAGTTAATGTTTAAATAATAAATAAAATTTAAAAAATATATAATAACATTGATGGTTTTACGACTGGTTGTTAGCAATGTGGCAGTCAATAAAGTTGACCACCCTAAACTGAGAGGGTAGCAGTCAGGGTTGGTCGCATGGCTTAAAAGTCACGTTGCTTCCCTTAGCCGCTAAACAAACCTCAGCGCAGGTCACCGCCTAGACCCATCAAACAACCTTAATGGCCTTTGTAAAATGTCGCTTAGTCACATGGGTAATTGCTAACCTAATACATAAAATGGTACACCACCCTTCCAAATGACCTGTGTGTTAGAAAGGTGCACTATAAATTACAAATTTTCAAAAATTCACCAGACCCAAAATTCATGGAACAAATTGCATTGGGTCAAGAAAATAGTAAAGTTTATTTAAATTTATCTCCGGCCTAATTTGACCTAGTTTTTCATGCCCGAAAATTACTTGAGGCTGGTATATTTTATTAAGGAGTTTATGCAAAATTAGGTGTTTTAGCTTCAAAAACTAGTAACTTTCATTTCGTGGCTCGATAATTAATCTACGAATTGCAATGGATTCTTGGCAGATTGGAGTTTATGATATTTTTATTTTTATTTTTTAAGATTTATATTATTTTTTATTTTAATAAAAATTATAAAAGTGAAATATTTTTTTTAAGGTTTTAAGATAAATAAGGGACTTTTCAAACAAATTACAGATTAGTATTATATTATATATATTTATGCACAAAGGAATATGTATATTTAGATATCTCAGACATAAATATATTTCAATTTTCACAATTAATAATCATTCTTTTCACTATTGCTCAATATAATTTGTTTTAGAGAGAGAGAGAGAGAGAGAGAGAGAGAGAGTCGTCACTCTTAAATCCATTGCTTATTACAACTTTTCCTCATTCATACACATAAATAAACAATTGAAAGTATACTAGTTAATGTTTACAAGTGTTACAAAATTTCAAAACAGCCCAAGCTAAAATATGACATTTATGTGTCCAATTGTTCTAAGTTCCAAGATGTTATAGTCTCTAAAATATATTATTGAAACCAAGGCAAGGAGGTGCTAACCACCCATCCTATCGCCATTATTAGGTGGTTGCCCTAGGTACTCCCAATCCTAGGACTCATAGCTATGAGGATAAGTGGCACCAAAGTTTCCAAGAAAATGATATATGTATGAAATTATATGGTTACTAACTAGGCAATACACTCAACTAGAAATAGCTATGTGTCTCGACTACACTCATATTAATAGGCTTCCAAGTTCACCCAAGACGCATTCCATAATACATTAATAAAAAATATCATAATTTAAGAGGTATACAGAGACATCCAATAACCACTAATAAACTAGATGTATCAAGTCTCCTCACTCACCCATTGTGGATGAGAATTTATACTCTCCACACTATGGGGTGGGAGAAGGACCATAAAACCATTCTTTTGACTAAACCCTTCTCCCTTGCCATGGGAGGACCTTGAAAACACAATGGTTTCTTTTTTCCCAAACCCTATACATAGGAGCTTTGTATAAGCGCTTCGATCTTCATTCATTTGCCCAAACCTTACATATAAATGCACAAACTATGAAAATAAGTTACTCTATTTGGGTAACATAACTAACATTTAATTTTAAAAAAAGTATTGTAAAAACAAATCACAAATAAATGAGAGATTTGCTTCTCTAATCCTAAATGGGCAATAAAATCAACATGGTCGCCATTGGCACAATCGATGGAAAACAACATAAAGTAATCCAAATGATTTTATATCTCTTGAAAACTAAAAACTAGAGAAGGGATAAATATAATTATGTAAAACCATCATTTTGAAAGAAATTAGGAGGCAAGGATGCCTTCCATGGCTCCACCTCTTGGATCTACACAATGAAACTTCCTACAAATCTTAAAAATTAGCTTTCCTCCTTCTCTAAACTCATCTTCTTTTTCTAACTCTCCACTCTCAAATTCAAAATAATTAAAAAAATTCTTTCGAAAAAAACTTTCCATACTCTTATACCCAAAACATTCCAACATAATAACCATTTGAAAAAATACGCTTATTACTTAATATTGCTTAACCCCTCTCTAAAACATCTTCTCTAACATTAACTCTCCCTACACATTTATATAAACAAGAGTTTCACATAAAATCTCACTTCCTTACCCAATAAGTGGACACATGGGCTATCATATGACTTGAACAACACTCCACAAAAGTGTTATTCCACCCTTGTTGTCATGGGAGGTCATGAATGACTACACAACCACCTCTACGACACTTTACATCCACTTGGAACAAGGGTCCGAGTTTCAAGTCTTGAAAGTGGTGACAATAAATTGGTCCTTTTTTTTAACCTTGTCACTTTATAGATGATTCAACAAATATCTATCCAAAATACGTTCAATAAGGAACAATTGTCAAACTCGTGCGTATGACCAAACCTACGGAGTCACTGCCCAATTTACTATAAAGGAGGATTAAATTAAATTATGAACGGACTTCATCTCAATCACTCCTACCTGCTCCCGATTGAAAGTTGGAAGCTACTTCAAAGTTCATGGCAACCATGTATGTCGTCGTCGTAGTTTTCTCCCTTCTGCTCCCTGCCGAATCCCAAACTACCATCTTCTTCCCCACTCTCAGTCGTTTATCTCCTCGAAATTTGTCAGCACTAGATCTGCTTGGGAATGCTGCGGTGAACCCCGATCTAGGCATCGGCATCACCAATCAATCAGAATACAGTACAGGCAGTGTCTTATATTCACAACCTGTGCGGATGAAAGATGATGCTCATGCAGCTTTCTCATTCAGCACTACTTTCGTATTCACCATGATTCCGTCTTCAGATCATTCGCTGAGCGGGGACGGACTGCTGTTTGTCATAATGCCTAACAAATCACACGAGGGAGGCCTACCAGGTTCGTACCTTGGCTTGTTCAATTTAACAAGCATGGGGCGGCCTGAAAATCATCTGTTTGCGGTCGAGTTCGACACGGTAAGGAGTCAGGAATTTGACGACATAGACGACAATCACGTCGGCATAGATCTCAATAGCCTTCATTCTACAAAGGCTACATCTGCAGGTTACTGGGTTGGCAACCAGTTCCTGCCAGTAGATCTCAACGGTAAACAGAATATTCAATCTTGGATTGACTACGATCATCTACAAAATCAGCTCAAAGTTACCTTGGCCCCTGCTGGTTCTCTTCGGCCGGAAAAACCACTGATATCTAGCGAAAATATCGATCTGTCTAGCATTCTTGAAGAAGAAATGTACGTTGGTTTTGTAGCGGCTACTGGAGTATTCGTTCAGCAACATTGCATCCTCGCCTGGAGCTTCACTACAAATGGAACTGCGCCGGCCTTGAATACTTCCATTCTTCCATACTTCATAGACACAAAATCCAATTCCAAGCGTTCAAAATGGCAGCTAATAACTGGAATTACTACAGGATTCTTCCTTCTACTAGTTATGGTGATTGCAACAGGTGTGTGGTTTAAAAGAAAGAAACACAAGAATGTTATTGAAGAATGGGAGCTGCAGTATTGGCCTCACAGATTTAGCTACGCGGACTTGCACAGTGCAACCAACGGGTTCGGAGAGGAACAAGTCATAGGTCGCGGGGGTTTCGGCAAGGTTTACAAAGGAGTCCTTCCTACTAACGGCCTCGAAGTTGCTGTGAAATGTATCTTCAGAGAAACCAGCGAAGGAGTGAAAGAATTCATAGCAGAGATTTCAAGTCTCGGTCGTTTACAGCACCGAAATCTGGTGCTAATCAAAGGGTATTGCAGGCGGGGAAAACAGTTATTCATAGTTTATGACTACATGCCAAATGGAAGCCTGGATAAAATGATATTTGGGAATCCAGAGACAGTTCTAGGATGGGCTCAAAGGTACAGAATTTTGAGGGACGTGGCTGCAGGATTGCTTTATCTGCATCAAGGATGGGAGCAGAAGGTTGTGCACAGAGACATTAAGTCTTCCAACGTTTTGTTGGATTCAGAATTGAGGGGAAAGCTGGGGGATTTCGGGCTTGCTCGTTTGTACGGGCATGACCAAAACTCCCTTACCACTCGTGTGGCCGGAACACCTGGGTACATGGCACCGGAACTGGTACAAACAGGGAAGGCTACTACCAGCACGGATGTATTCAGCTTTGGCGTTTTGATGTTAGAGGTTGCATGTGGAAGGCGTCCTGTCGATGCTTATCTGGATGCTGCTAAAGTACTTTTGTTGGATTGGGTGCGAGAGCTGCACGCCAACGACACGCTAATGGATGCCGCCGATGCAAAACTTGGTGGTGAATATGTTGAGGATGAGATGGAAAGAGTGCTGAAATTGGGTCTGTTTTGTTCTAATCCTCAGGCGGAAGCGAGACCTGGCATGAGACAAGCAGTTCAAATACTGGAGGGCCAAGCTTCACCTACGGCCTCTTCGCTTCCGCTTTCATTTGAGATGAGTACAGGGACGAGTACAGATGCTTCCTTATCCAAGTCCTTCGAGGCACGTTAGGGTATTAAATAGAAATCTGTTTTTCAAATATCTTATTGCAGGGTTGGTCGCATCTGTGTTATTATTAGGGTAACTTCTTTGGCTGCGAATACTTTGAAGAATTTTGTTTTTAATTTTAATACTTAAATATATTATTACGGATCTCCCGGCAGAGACTAGTGTAATTGATCTCAAAATGTGTGGAGGTTATTAGAATTTGTTGCAGCATGAAATCATTCGTAGCATATCATTTTGTTTATGGGAAGCTTTGATCCGCGCCATAGAAACCAATTTGAACTGTCCCTTTTTTGCCCAGGAAGAGTCGCTGAGCGATTGCTGTTATCTGAAAAAAAGGCCACGAAGGTGCTCCCCACTACATGTCTCCAAATATAACGGCTTTTATTTTGTGCAGAGGATGAAGCCATCCATTCCACTTCATCTATGATAAAAGTTAAGTCCTATTCACAGTTATCTCTTAAATATTTCATCATGCCAAGCAAAGAGAATAATAGGCTAGCCCAGTTGTCTTTCTAACGATAAATTTACACATTTATATTTGAAAAATGAGGGAATGAAATTTAAGAATTTGTTTTTGATTGAAGTATAAATATTTTTATTTTTTAAAATATTTTATTATTAATTAATATATTAAAAAGTCTCTATTCCATGAAATTTATTTGGGTTTTAAATCTAATTTTAATTATTTCTGATATCTTTTACATTTATATTTATATTTTATTAGGTGAAACACTTTACCAACACATGTATCAATTAAATTACAACCATTTTAATAAAATAATAAAACTTTACATATTCATATTCCAAATAAAACTTTACATATTCATATTCAAAATAAAATTTTACACATCCATATTCCAAAATTAAGAGAGAAAAATAAATAATACTTATTCAAAATATAAATGCAAATATGAAATTAGTGCCTTCGCAAAGTCTAAACTTCATAACACACCAAAAGTCAAGTCCACCTGGTTGGTTGTTTCAAATTCCTCCAAAAGGTCAATGTTCAAGTTGACCGTCTCCGAACACATGTAACACAAATAAAATTATTAACAATATCAATATCGCAATGACTAAATAAAACATCAAACCTCTAACGTCCATCAATTAAAGTAAGAATAATTACCGAATCATTGGTATGCAATCAAGACTCACGAATTTGAGCCAGGCTCTGGGGATGGCCGTAGCCATTAATTTACTAAGAAGAAGAAAAAGAATAATTATTAGTGATAAAATTATTATCGTAATATTTGTAATTATATAAATATGGTTAAAAGTATATGATAATATTAATTTGTAATATATTTTGAATTATTTAATTTATGTTTAAATATATTATTTTTATTTGTTATTTTTAAAGTTATTTATTTATATGTAAGAGTTTGATTTTTTATTTGTTGTGATTAATATATAATTTGATTTTCATATCAATGTTTAAATTGACTTATTTCATTTCTCAAGATTGTTTTAGGAGGATCTTCTTACAATTAATTAATGAAAATACATGAAATAAAATATTTTTTTAATGAAAATGTACGAATGAATAGATTTATATAATTAACAAAAATATCGAAGGGGTTATATTGATCACAAGCCACTTCAAGGGGGCAACCTTTTTTGAACAAGCTAAATACAATAAATTTGTGGTGATTTCATTGGCCTCAACACTTACTTATATACTAAGTCTACTCTAAGCAACTACTACTTCCCATGAATGTGGGATAAAACAAAATGCTCACAGGACGACTTACAAAACATATGCGTCCATAGAAACTAATATACTAACAAAGTAAAAATAAGGGTAGCACGGGTTCATAACATCCCCTCGCTCTTACAAAAAGCTTTGTCCTCAAAGCTTCAGATGTAAGAATTGAAGCTGAATCTGAAAGAGTGGTTCCCATGTTGCATCCTATGGTTGCATTCTGTGCCACTAAATTAATACCTATTTGATAGAGCAAGAGCAAAGTTTGTGTGTGCACTTGTCCAAAATTTCCTCCAGCTCAAGAATGATGGAAACTTCATTATCAAGTTCTGGTAAAATAGTTTGCAATCTGATGTTTGTGCCAAGAACTTTCTTCAGACAAGAGACATGAAATACTGGGTGAACTTGAGAAGAAGGTGGAAACTCCAACTTATAAGCAACCAACCCAATCTTTTGGAGAACCTTATATGCACCATAGAACTTGGGAGCCAGATTATGACACCCTTTGAGTTTTAAGGAGGATTGTTTGTATGGCTATAAGTGAATAAAAACCATATCACCTACTTGAAAAGTGTGTTCAGAATGTTGTTGATCAGCTTGTTGTTTCATTCTATTTTGTGTCATATGAAGATTGTCCCACAAGGTGCTGAGGATTTGATCTTGGGTTCAAAAAATCGTGTCGATCACTTGAATTGGTGAACTACTACGGTGTATAGAAGGAGCACTAGTGGTGTTTGACCATAGACTGCTTCATATGGAGTCGTTTTAGTTGAAATGTCATAGGAGGTATTGTACCACCATTTACGGAGAGGGAACCACTTTGCCTACTGATGTTATTATTCTAAGGTGAAACAATGAAGAAAAGTTTCCAAGCATTTGCTGATAATTTCAGTCTGGCCATTCATTTGTGAATGATTCTCAGAACTCATCTTCAATTGGGTGCCAGTGCATCAAAATAGTTCTATCCAAAAATGGTTGGTGAAGGTTGCATCATGATCTAAGAAAATAAAAGAAGGAATGACATAAATATGGAAAATCTAGTCCAAGAAAATTTATGCGACTGTGGAAGCAATATAGGGATGGATGAGGGCATAAAAATGACTATATTTGGAAAGGTGATCAACCACAACCAAGATCATTGCTTTTCCTCTAGATTTAAGGAGCCCCTCAATAAAATCCATAGAAATATCTATCCAAATCCTAGTAGGGATGGGCAAGGGTTTGAACAACTTAGGAATGAGTGTTATTTCACCCTTGTTATGTTGGTAGGTATCACATTTAGCCACCATCTATTAAATTTCCTTTTGCATTCTCTTCCAAAATAATTTATGTCATGCACACTCATAAGTTTTGAGAAACCCTGGATGCCCTATGGATGGAAAAACATGGAGTTCATAGAATACAACCTACTAAAGATCTGTGCTCTAGGGAAGCACTAGATGACCTTTGTATCGTAGAGAAGCACCATCCCAAAAATAATGTGGTGCGGTAGAGGGGTTAGTGGCCAACTATTGAATGATTTGAGATAATGAAGAGTCATCGATATACCTTTATTGTAAATCATCCAACCAATTCAGAATATGCATGGAAATAGCTGAAAAGGAAGCTTGGTCTACAAATGTGTAAGACTTAACATCAACCACAATATTATCTTTACCCTTCTTGTCAGCGATCTCATAGTCATAACCCATGAGTTTGTTGACCCATTTTTGTTGTGATGGGGCAGAGACCCATTGTTATAGGAAATATTTCAAACTCTGGTGATCAATTTCGATGAAAAAATAATTCCTCAGTAGGTATGGTCATCACTTTTGTACTACATGCAAAATAGACATCATTTCCTTCTCATAAGCAAAAAGTACTAAATTCTTGCCAAAAAGGGCTTTGCTACTGAACATAATAGGGCGTTCTTCTTGGAGGAGAACAACACCAAGTCTATTAACATAAACATCGCTCTTGATATTAAAGGTCTTGGTAAAATATGACATAGTTAGAATAAGTGTAATACACATAACATGTTTCAATTCTTCAAATGCACACTCAGTAGCTTGTGTCCAAGTAAAAGCATCCTTTTTCAACATAGCTATTAGTAGAGATGCAATATTCCTTTAATCCTTGAAAAAATTATAATAGTATCCATTTAGCCCCAAAAAACCATAGAGACTCTTGAGTGTCTGAGGATGAGGCCAATTTATCATGGCAACTATTTTTTAAAGATCCATTCGAACCCCTTGGGATGAAACAATATGCCTAAGATACTCCACTTTGTCCTATCCAAAATCCCATTTGGACTATTTTGTACAGAGATGATGATCAGAGAGAAGTTGGAGTACAATCTTCAGATGTTGGAGATTATCAAACCATGTTTTATTATAGATGAGGATATCATCGAAGAAGACCAAAATAAATTTATGGAGATAGGTCTAGAATATTTTATTTCTCAATGTCTGTAATGTTGAAGGAACATTAGTGAGGCCAAAGGGCATGACCAAAAAATCATAGTGTTCATCCTGCATACGAAAAACTATCTTAGGGATATCATCCTCATGAACCTAGATCTGGTGATATCCAGAGTGGAGATCTGACTTGGAGAAAAAATGAGTGCCATGAAGCTCATCAATAATAGGGATTGAGAACTTATCCTTGATTATGATGTTAGTACTTGAAAGTCAATATAGAGGTGCCATGACCCATATTTTGAATGGATAAGGAGAAGTGGGAAAGACTATGGGATGGTACTAGGGTGAATAATTTCTTGCTTCAGTAAGTCTCGAATGAGCATCTCAATATTTATCTTTTACTGAAATGGGTAGTGGTAGGGCGTGATGTTGGGAGGAATGCTTCCAAGAATGAGTTGAATATGGTGGTCATCTAGACATGACGGTAGCAATCCCACTAGTTTGACAAAGACACATGCATACCTATGTAGAATGGTTTGTAGATCATGAGTAATGGATACTGTTGATGGTTGTATTTGAATGGAATGGAGCTGGGCAATGAAGTTGTGTGAATCATTCTTAAGAATATTTTCCATGCGATGTGAACTTATGATGTTGAGAGACCCCAAGTGTAAGTCTTTCAATGTGTGTTTTTACCCATTGTCAAAAATTATATCCAAAGTTCAAAAAAATTCCATAAGATGGGTCCAAGTGTGTGTAACCATTGGGATCTCAAAATAATATCACATCCACCTAATGGAAAGGCAAACATGTCAGAGCACAAGTTATAATCTCTAATAGAGATATGCATATTACAACAGCTCCGCTTGCAAGGTAATGTGCCTCTATTGGCAATCATGAATTCAAATTTAGAGCAAGGATGGATAAAATAATCAACCTATTTGGCGATCCAAGGGTCAATGATGTTATGAGTGCTACCAGAATCACTGAGTATTGTGAGAGGGATATTTTTCAATTAAACCCTAACCTACATGGTTTATGAGGTAGTAACTCCTAGTAAGGCATGGAGAGATATCTCTGGTTAGTATTCCTAATAAATAGGTTCCATAATTGGTTGAGATACTTCCAAATCATTTCCTATATCCTAATCATCTTCCCAAACTTTAGTTTTAGGTGGAGAGTCCACATCCCATAAGTAAAGTTTTTTCTCAACACATCGATGTCCTCGAGTGAATTTGTTATCACAATTATAACATAGTATTTTTTCTCTATGCGATCGCATCTCTACTTTAGTCAAATGCTTGATAGGAGTGGTTCTGGAGGCTGACATTGCTTGAGATCATTGTGGAGTTGTATTTTTGAAAGGAGCAAAATTGGATTTGAATCATTGTTGAGCTATGATCTTGTCCTCTACCAACTTAGCCAACCCTAGGGATTTTATCATCATGTTGGGCTTGGAATTGCATCCTTTTGTCCACTGACAAAGCAAATCCTAAAGAATTCATCGAATAATCCCTTTGTGTGATTGGCTAGTTTTTCTAATTTTGTTTGATATTATCTCACGATTCTTGTTTGGTGAAGTTTAGTGAGTACTCTAGTGAAGTCATCAAAATCACTAGCGTCAAACTGTTGCAAAATGAGGGTACAAAAATCAGTCCATATTGGCTCATCATGAGCCTTGATATACCAACTACCATTGAAGGGATTCATGTTCTAAGTGAAAGGATGCAAGCGGGCCTTTATTGGCATCAAAAGTATAATAAAAACTAAAATAGTATGCTACCTGATAAATCCATATAGTCAGATCTATACCATTGAATTGAGGAAAATCAAGCTTCGGCCCATGAAAATTATTGGAAGAAGAAAATGTGGTGTTTGAAGAGGACTCTGGATTCCATCTATTATTCAATTTAGTATATTGAAGATTGAGGCTAAGAATTTTTTCATCAAGATCTTTGATTTGGGTCTTGAGGGCGACAATTTCATCCTCCATATTTTTTGATCCTGTTCAGGTTGCTACCATGGCCAGAATAAGAGATTTTTTTTATAATGAGTAGGAAAACTATAATTGAGATATGTTTAGTAAGGAAATGTTTTAATTTGGCTGAAATCAAAAGGGGTAAAGGTATTTTTACTCATTTTTTTTTACATAGTGGGAGTATGATTAATGAAGGTGAGGAGAATTTCAAAAGTGAAAATAAAAAAATTGGAAAATTTATCAAATAGAGATAAAGGAATAGAAAAGGGAGATGACGGACTATGGAAATTTTTTGAGGCAAACAGACAAAACAAGTTATGGTAAAACCATAAAAAAGGAAAATTTAGATTTGCGAGAATTAGGAGTGGAATCAGGGTATGGGACCTTAAGGAAGAAAATGTGGAGAATGAAATTTTAGGTGTCTAGATAAAGTTTAAGGATCAATGGGGATACAAATGGAGAGATATGGTAGAAAAAATAAAAACATTTTACTCAAATTTTTTGATAGTCTACTAGGAATATTTTGAAACTGATATGACCAGTCTTTTGATATTCTACTTGCAATATGCACAAATATGATATGGTACTTTTCTGATACTCTACTAGTAATAAGCTAAAACTAGTATGGCAAGTCTATTGATACTCTGCTCGTAATATGTGAAGATCTAATATGACAAGTTTTATGATACTCCACTGGTAATATTCTAAAACTGATAGAAATGGGCCCCATGTTTTCACAACTACTTAAGATTTTAAAGATATCTCTTTGGCCACCAATGCCATTTGAGTGAGTACTACTTTTCAAAAAAATTATGGCCATGGATTTACCCATAAATTATAGCTCTTGGTTTTCCTCACGGGTGGGAACTAATCAATCAAGATGGGACCATTGCCCTTTTTACTGTTAGGCCCTCTCAATGGGCCAACTACTTTAGGGTTCCTGTAGTACTCTTCACAATGAGTTTTAGGGATTACACCCAAGCACTTCCCATAATTATGTGGACATGTATTTACCTTGAGCTAAAATATTTTTTTGTGATATAGAAAAATACTTAAATAAATTATGCATCAGAATAGTAAAATACTTTTGAGAGAAAAAATTGGCCCTGAAAAGCATTTTGATACCAGATGGGAGCGTCCTCCTAAAATAAATTAATGAAAATGCAGGAAATAACAAATTTATTTAATGAGAATATAAAAATTAATAGATTTATATAATTAGAAAAAACATCTAAGGGGTTATATTAATCATAGGTCAATTTGAGAGGGTAACCTCCTTTTAACAAGCTCAATACAATCAATATGTGGTGCCTTAATTAGCCTCAACACTTACTTATATACTAAGTATAATCTAAGCAAATACTACTTTTCATGAATGTGGGATAAAACAAAATGCTCATGAGACAACTTACAAAGCATATGCATCCATAGAAACTAATATACTAATAAAATAAAAAAGAAGGGTAGCACGAGTTTCTAACATGTTCCAACCTTAAGATAATTGTCCCTAATTTTCTAGGATAGGTTCACTCTAGGTAAACAAGTCCACTGCCATAGACCTATCCATCTACTAAAACCACTTCCTTTCACCATTTAATGATATGGTTACAAGTTTGAAATATTCTTATGGATCTTTCTATACATTTCACAAGCCAGCTAAAGGATATTGTCAGAATGTTTCAATATATAAGTAAATCAAAATATCATTTCAAAGGGATTGATTTCTATTTGGCATCTATCTATTACACTTCTATAAACTATATTTTTTTGACTTATTCTTTCCAAATTCAATATCAATCACTAGGAACACTCTAAAATCATGTTTGAAGCATTTCAAATCAAGTCAAGAGATAACATTTTAAAGTATCAAAGATAAATTTATAGTTGCATACTTATAGATAAGAATCATAATTTCATAATCACTCTAGGTAGAAGAACTATGTGTGGATTGATTCCCTTCTTAGAGTATCTAGATACGAGATAATAGTCAATCATCAAAGGGGGTGATTACAGGGTCAACTTATCTCATTACACTTTTCCTTATTTCTTTGTAGGTTTCTAACTCTCACAAGTACCCCTAGGATTTATAAAGTAAAGAGAATAAAAACTCATGTTGATAAACAAAGATAAGTTATGCACTATTCAATATTTACCATACTTGAGTTCCCATAACAACTAAAATGATAAATCCTATAGAAGTTAATTCATAATCATAAATATAGTTTAAATATTTCATCAAACCAAGAAAAGAGAATAACAAGCTAGCCTAGACCCTAGAGTGGTGTTTATAAGGACATATTTACAAATTCATATTCAAAAAATGGGAGAGAGATAATTTAATACAAGATTTTGATTTTAATTGAGCTATAGATAGTTTGAACATTCAAAGTATTTTAACATTGGTTGGTATATTAATGGTTTCCATTCTATTAAATTCATTTAGGAATCGAATCCAACTTCATCTTTTTTATATCTCCTAGGATTTGTACTTTGATGGATGGTGCACCTTCCCATCACACCCACCAATTGAAATATAACCCTTTTGATAAGACAATAAAACTTTACATATTCATATTCAAAAAATAAGAGAAAGAGAGAAAAAGAGAGAAAAATGGACTATATTTGTATACACCTAAATTGACTCACTTCGTTTATCAACACTAATATTATTGTTATTCGACACTAAGATCTCTAATTTTATATAATGATCATTAATCCCATCTATTTTTATCTAAATCATCCTTACTAATCCCCTTGGTCTTTTATCTAACATTTCTCTTCATTATTATCCATCATACTAACCTTACCTCATCCCAAAAATCAATTAATCCACTTAATCCCTATATTTACTAATTAATCCCACATATCTATTATTTGAGAATTTAAAATTCTCTTGACCCACCTACCTACTTACTCCTAGGATTTCCTACAAGTCTACCCCTAGACTCTCTAGAACCCCATAATCACATGACTAATCCACCACTAATCATGATTAGACTTCTAAAGAGATTCTTGAGGATTCTACCTCTAGAATCATCCAAGGAATTTTTAATTCCTTGGATAAACCTCCACTATTGATCTCCTACACCCAAATTTTAATAATCACCATTAATCTTCCCTCCTTATTTCTATTTAAACACACCATCTCCCTCCATTCAAAGACTAACTAGAAGCTAACTAGAGAATCCATGCCCAATATATGCTAAAAATCTTCTATCAACATAGTCTTTTGATCAAGTCTCCAAGCCAACATCATGATAAAATATGAGTCTTTAGTGACTAATTCCCATCCATAATCATTTAGTCTTTTTATTATTTTAATCTTGACTGGGAACACTTATATTTGGGTTAGAATGTTGTTTTATATGTTCATTTTATGGAATTCCAATACAATGGTTCTTGATTTTAATGGTAGATTGTAGATTTGGGAATTTTTTATACCATTTGTTCAAATTTACATCCTAAATTTTGGTGACCACATTGGGAACCCTCCTCTTGGGATGACATTTTATGCTTTGAGTTTGTTTGCTTAAGGTGGCAAGTCAGATTGAAGTAGATTATGGCTCAAAATCTCAAAAATCTCATGTTCTAGGTGAAGCAAGACATTTCTCTATAATTTGTAGTATTATAGAGGTGGTTTTGTTAACTCTAGTTTTAGTTTTGATTAACCACCAACCCTGACTGCTAACCATGATCGTTATTTTGGCAATTTTATGACCTTTTACAAAATGCATCTCATAAAATGCAATTTTTATTCTTAAATGTACTTTTTCTTTCATAAAATGCAATTTTGACTCACATAGGACACCAGGGTTAACATCAAATATTTGGACCTCTTGCTAGTGTTTATAACTCTAGGATAACCTATTTATTTTGTAAGCATAAAATCAAAGTTTTTGGCATTCCTATCAATAGCAAGATTTCCATATTAATAAAAATTGCCTCTACATAGTCATGATAATGTTTTGTATCTATATTTTTGTCCCTGTCATATGTGGTTTTTATTAGGCTTTGAGTTACTAACCAACATTTGTGTTTTTTTTATCCAATGAGTTTATTATCTTTGTTTGGTTGTCACTTATTTACATGGAGGAGGAAAATATGCCTAAGCAACATCAAACATCTTTAAAACTCCCCTTTTAACTATTTAGTACAATACCACATTTTGGAAAATGCATTTTTTTATTTTAATAGATGGTTTTGAACATATATAGTTGATTTTGAGTTAGGCAGGTTAAATAATGATTTTACATAGTCAAGTATCAAATATAATCTTGTTTTAATCTTTTTATGCATATTTTGAACATTATATAAATATTTTAAATCAATATATAGATACTTTGTGTTCTACTATTAAATTTATTATGTCTCCCTCAAGTTGTAAATATGCATTTCATAATCGATGGTATCAACCTTGAGTTGTGGTATTGCTCTGAGCACTGGTAGTTTTGCTTAACCATGTGATTACCATTAAGCTTACTGCTAGTAAAACAACATATTGTGAAGTTTTGGTATTGACCCTAATTTACAGTATTATATTTTATGGAATTAATTTTCAATAGTTTGACTATGTATATGCGGTTTTGCATTCATTTTTGCCCTTAAAATTATCCATTTTTAGTGCATTTTTAAGATCATTTTCAGTGATGTTTGATTCATTCCAAGGGTCATGCAAGTCCCAAATTATGTTTGGATTTAGGGGTGCTACCCCTTGACCCCATTAGGGACTACCTCCCCAAACCTCCATGTCGTGGCACATCATCCACAAAATTTATAGTGTAAAATCATGATTTTTTTAGTATTTTTATTAAGCCTTATTAGACTAACATTTTGTTTCTTACAGGGGTGAATCTAATGAAAATTTTGGTTTGCTAACATCTTGTCTTGCAATTCACATTTTGTCTTTGTCTAAAATATTATCTTGAAGGTCATATTTTTGTCTAATACCTTATCTTCTAGGCTTCCCTTCAAGATATCCAATTGAAAACTACTAATCACTTACTTTACAGGTCGCCTGTCAAAGATTTTAAATTTTTTGAGAAATATCTTGTATATATTTTTTATATATCATAATTAATCATTTAATAATTTTTTAATTTGGTTATGTGTCATCTGAGGGCTATAGTGGTGTATGATCTCCTCCCTGCATCCTAGAGGTGAGTCTTAGAGGATAAAAAACCACTAATAAACCCTCCCATTTTTATTTTTAGAGGAAACATGACATGAAAATGATTTCTATGCACTTTCCATAGTCTGAGGGGGATAATGACTATGGATTTCACTAACATACACTAATCCACACTTTGTGTTTTAATGGAGTATAAATATCAAGGATAATTATCAGTAGGCTAAGCAGTTAACCCTAAATAGGTCTTTCATGAAGGGGAAGAGTTCATTCATTGAACTAGGCATTAGATAACACCCTATAGGACTTGGACCCCCATTATACCTAGCATATATTAGGGACTCCCCTAGATGCCTTGTCTAACCTAACATAGGATCATCACTTATAATAGGTGACTTACTACCAGAGTCAGTATCAACTCCCAAGTGACCATCATGATTAGGCAAGGTCAATAGAATTTAGGAGATTCTATAATGGATCACCATCCTACAACCTCACCTATGAAGCCATTAGATGGTGCAGTCATCAAGTTACACTCCTAATCAGTTTACCAATCTTAGGGCTATGGTCTGCCTACCTTAGTGGGTGTTGCTAAACCTATGTTGTTTGTGAGCCAAGTCAGCCTTTCACCCAAACCTATACATGACTATCTATATATCATATAGCATCATCTTGTATATCCTTACCTCTATCTTTTACATTCTTAGTCATTTTTTTAATCCTTTATCCTTCATCATAATCTTGTAAAATCTTATATATCTTGTATATTCTAATCTAGTTATTATCCATCACCCTCATCTAGTCTCAACCCATTTAGACAAATTCCCATCTTACTTTATTAGCTTTTTAGGTCATACACTTGTCCAAACCATACTCATCTTACCCCAAATCATCATTTCCTCACCACCTTTATATACTTGTCCTAATCATGATCCCATCATCATTGATCTCTTCATCACATAGTCCTATATCCATTTAACCTTGAAAAATTTAGTCTAAGACTTAAGCTAGTCCTTTTGTTATCCTTACATCTTATCCTATCACTCTAGTCCACCATCATCTTGTCTATCACCCATCACTTTTTTGGATTTAATAACTAGTCAATGCCCTATTAATAACTTATCACTTTGTTATTTTTAATCTAGCATATAATCATCATCAATCCAATCATCTCTAATCTAGTCATCTTGCCCATTCATAAGTAACAACCATCCAATCATCATCTTTCTAGTTTGAATCTAAGCATCAGTCAAATCCCAATCCTTTTGCTAGCTTGAAATCTAGGCATTATCAATAGATCATTAGCACCTAGTATAATATCAGTCTAAAATCTGATCCTAGTCTTATATCATAATACATTTAATCTATCTAATCCTCATCATCACCTATCATACTAGCTCAGTCATTCAAACTTACTTTTTTCAAAAATCATATCTATCCAAGCCTTAATCTACATTCACATCAACCACCTTTTATCATTCATTACCTATTCATGATCTACCCACAAGGATTTGGACCATTTTATCATGGAACAATACCTATTTTCCAACAAGTATGAGACCCTTTTGTGGTCCCTAGAAATGGGTATTCACCTACCTTTCAACTTTGATCCCATCAAGCCTAAACCAATGCCCCATGTAATTTCTCATCAACAATCCCCATCTACACCTAGTCTAAATTTTATTTTACCATGGTCATCCATAATGTCCATTCATTATAGCCATAGTCATAACACCCTTCAATACACAAGTGATAAGGTCACCTTATTTAATGAATATATATTTGCCAACAAAGATGAGTGCTTTTTAAAGCTATTGGATATAGGTGCCTACCTTCTTGATGATTTTGAACTCTTAAGCCGAAATTCACCTACAAAATAAGTGCCTCATTAACCCTTATCCCCATACAATTATTGTGAAAACCAACCCCATCCTAGTCACCCATCCACTAGTCCTAATCCTAGTCGTGACCTTCCTAGTCCAATGACCACCTTATCTAATAACTATATTGTTGTAAACAAGGATATATTCCTATTGTAGCTCCTTGAGATGGGTGTCCAAATTCTCAAAGGTCTTAACCCCATACAACTAACATTATCCCCAGTTCATACATGTCCATAGTCAAATATTCCTTTTACCAATCATATTCCATCACAAATTTCCCATCCTACTAGCAAAGGGAAGCCTAACTTGTCAATCTCATAATCTCTCAATATTATGACATCACCATCACATAATTCCACTCCTAAATCTAACACTTCCATATCCAACACTAGAAACACACAATATACCCCTCTCTAAATATCCATGGAAGCCCTATTTTGGAAATTAAGGTCCATATGCATGATTTTCCACTCAAAAACAAGACCTCTAGATTTATCCAAACATGTTTCATCATGGTATCAATAAAAATGATTTTGTATATACCATAAATCCCCTACTCATTCTATTAATATATTTCACCCTTTTAGATATTATATCCAAAAATTAATTGATAATGGTGACATTAAAATTGAGGGTAATGCATCCACACCTAGGAATATGAAAAAAGGGGTATACCAAAAATTTATTCCTAAGTATGATCAAAATTATTCCCTCCTCAACTAAGGTCATGACCCCAATATTCTCCATATCATAGCCATCCCTAATCAAACCATCCCTATGTCCCATTCATATCACATCCTTCATCTTCATAAATCCAATCATCCTAAGACATCCATCCATAAACCCAAGGTGAAGGAGGTACTTACAAATAATGATGCTATCCAAAAGGCCCTCTCTATGGACACTATCAAAAATTCATCTATTAGAGACATCAACTCATCAATATTTTTGTCAGATTCAACATCAAAATTGTCAAGATCATGTTTGATACTAGCATATGAATCAAAATCCATGTTAGAATCACCATCCCTTTCATATTATGAAATTCATGCCAAATCCTATCTCTTTGAAGATGTCTCTAATGTCTACTAGATAGAAGGCATGACTCTTGATCCATATCAGGATGATGAAATTATAACACAATTCTTGGATGCTTTATAAGTCGAATATCATCAAGATGGATATGAGTCAACTTTATATGTTAATTCTATGAAGATTATTAGCAATCCTTTTGAGATTCCTAAGGACACTTTCTCCAACATTGAGGTTGGGTCTCCTAGTAGTTCTTATGAGGATTATGTTTCCCATTATCTCCTTAACCTACCCCTTCCACCACACCTCCCAAATCATCCACCTCTTCTTAACAATCCCTCCAACCCAGTCACCAAATGAGACAAACAAGAATACACATCATTGGACTCCCTGAAGCATGTAATCCTATTTGTTGAGTCTAAAAGGATCCAAGTCAATAATCAATTAATCAAGCCAAATAATAAAGTTAGTTACAATATAAACACAATCAATCAAAGCCAAGAAAATCTTCATAATCAGCCAAGTCATAAAGCATCATCCCCTAGTACAACCTTCCTTGAGGTGCTAGGGGATCATCCATGTCAAAATAATCATTATATATCAAGTCATAAATCAAATTCCTTTAGAGAAGCCCACAATTAGGCACGAGGAGATAATCATCAACCAAGTCTAAATTCAAACACCCCTAGTAAATCCCAATCATAGGAACTAGGGGAAATCAAAGTCAAATCCAATCAACAAATCAAAATAATGTCAAAAAAATTGTGGCCAATAATACTCTTAATATATGGATCCAAAAATAAGAAAGCCAAAATATATTGGATCCTTTAATCTCATGACATTAATAAAAAATGTCCCCTCCACCGTATCCAATAGTGTTTTCAACTTTTGAACCCCATTTTTGATCTCCATCCAGTCACATTGTCCATCATAATCATATCACTCATTCACATCCTATACCCCACCATCAAAATCATGACATAATCCCATCCCCACCACACATCACTTTTTTGGGTAACATCGTATCTCATAGGGGTTACAAATACACCTGGTTGAGTCATCCATAGGATGTTAAATCAAGAATCAATGAAGGTCACTAAGACATTAGTAAATCTAATAGTGAGAACATGATCCTAGCATCACACATCTTCATAATAGGGGTTGCTTGAGGAAAATAAAAGTATCATCATTCTTGCATCTCGCACCCATATCCAATAAATTGAGATGCCATCAAAATAAATAAATCAAAAATAAAAATAATAAAAAGTAAAAATAAATAAAAATAAAATAAAAAATCATCCTTCCAATGGTAAAAGCCAGTTTATTGACACCATGGGAAAGTACCATGATGATAATCAGTTTTCAGCGTCATGGTAGATTAATCTCTTATTCACATTATACATCAAAACTTGGGGGAAAGTCCTTCAAAAGGTAGAGGAAGATGTCTTTGGAAATATTCTAGAATCATCTTGGCATATCCTCTAATGAATCCTTATGTCACTAGATATTGGGTTCTTGTATGATGTGTTCATTGGTGATCTTCAATTTTCTCTTCCTTGGTCCTTATTCCCTTTTCAACATTGCCATCATCCTTTTATCTTCCCTTCTATTCTCCCATCCTCATCCTAGTTGATAGGCTTTGTATTCCCTTTGCTAGTAACCCTCTTTGTATAGTGTACATACATATTCTCAAAGGACCTAAAAATTATAAAATCCATAAAAGCCAAAAATATTCCATGGTGTCTTGTCTTATACCCATTTTTTACAATTGTATCCATCTCCATGACCTTCTTCTCTCATAACCAAGTCATATCCATCCATCCTACAATTATCATTCATACCCTATTCCAAACTAGGGAAAATATAGACTATATCAAGCTAGCATTGACCTAGTCTCACTTTAACCTGATCAATCTTATGTCTCTTATATAAATAACCAACAATCCATATCCTTATCTAAATCCTAATCCTAATCATCTTCACTAGTCTACTCAAAATTTATATCTTATCCAAATCTATATTCTTAATCCACATTTACATCATGCTCATCCTAGTCCAACTCATCATCCAATCAATTATCCCATCAAATCTAATCAAGATAATTAGACAAGATACAATGACACCACATGTAGATACTTGTGTGTTACTTGTTTGCTCTTTATTGATTGACTTGTTTGCATGTCTTTTGTCATGTATATATATGATTATCTTATGTTTTATTTGTTTGTTTATGTTTACTTTTAGTGTTGTGTCATAAATCTTTTTGTCTATTAGGAAATGAACAAGGATGTTATGATGACACCAAAAGCTATAATGATGCTTTTAGGTGCCTTCGATGATGTAAAGTTCATTGTTTGTCCCTTTAACTTAATACACTTTGGCACAACATCCTATTATTCATACTTATATCATGAGGCATACTTCTTGGTGCTATATTTATCAGATTTCTTAGACTATGATGAACCTTATTATAATAATGATGGATTGATCATCTACGTACTCATCATTTCTCTTATCTTTTATCACATGTCATAATGTCTAATAACCCATATCCAATATCCTGTTCCTTTTTCTTCAATCTGATCATCAAAGTCCACTAGTCTAATATCCAATACTTCCTCTAAGTCCTTTATCATCAACATCTCATCCCAACTCTTAATCTAATCATCATCACACCTAATATTTATCTAAAAAATAACATGTCTAATAATCCTCATCATCCTAATATTCTAATCCAATCATCATCACACCTAACATATATCTAACAACTAATATGTCTAATAGTCCTCATCATCTTAATATTCTAATCCATCATCATCATCTATCATCTAGTATGAAAGTTACATTAGCCTGAGGTCTTTTCAGACTATGTAGGTAGTGATCAATCACATGGTGTGCCTGAGGTCAAATCAACCACTCTCTCCTCTTTCCTCATCATTCACCATCACATTTATCTTGTCTTTCATCATCCTCATGTCTTGCATCGATCCATACCTTAAGTTATAATATCAATCATTAATAAACCACTCTATTGATCCATCACCATCATCCCAATCATCTCCCTATACTTTTCATCAATCACTTGCACTTGTTGATTGGGCCTGACAAATCCCCACATCCATATTTTATTTCATCATTCATCCATTATCATTGATTGGTCAATGCATCATTTAAATTTTATTGTTCCTCCTTAGATTAGGGCATAACCAAAATTGTAACTTTATTATTGCCTTTCACTCCCTTTCTAGGGGCACCATTATTGTTAATCACATTATGGCTTATTAATTTGATGGAATACAGTCTTATTCTCCCCCTTCCTCTTTTGGTCACTTGATCATATCATCTATTCTCTCTCATACCCTTCATCATATCACTTGACTTCAATGTTGAGATATAATTATCATTAATCCTATCAAATCATTTTCTTATCCAAGCCGACAACTCTCCCTTGTATGCATCCTTGATTGGCATATGTCTAAAGCTTTCATCATTTTATTATATCCTATTATGGTTGATACCACTTGGGATATGTCAATGACCATGACACAGTCATTTCCACTCCCTCTGCATATGTCTTTTCCAATGACATCATCACTTTGTAGCTCATTGCTTAGGTCAAATTCATCTTCTTTATCATTGATCTCACATCTCTCAATCCCATCCCCTTGTCTATTCATTACATCCCACCTCTCATTACCTCTTTTGAGAGGCCATCCATCTCATTCTTCATCACATGTCCCCTCGAAGGGGCATCATATCCACTAATGTCATTAGAATCTTTCACATAATGGTTTTTCTTTGAAAGACCATTACTCCTTCTACTTCATAATGCCCTTTCAAAGAAGGGGAAAATTTACATACCTAAATTTGATCACATTGTTTATCATCACTAATATTATTATTAGTCAACACTAACATCATTTATTTCATCTAATAATCATTAATCCTATCTAATTTTATCTAAATCATCCTTACTAATCCTCCTAGTCTTTTATCTAATATTATCCATTATTATTCCTCATCATACTAACCTTACCTCATCCCACAAATCAATTAATCCACTTAATCCCCATTATTTACTAACTAATCTAACTTATCCATTATTTGGAAATTTAAAATTCCCATGACCCACATACCTACCTACTCCTAGGTTTTCCTACAAGCCTACCTCCTAATCTCTCTAGAACCCCCTAATCACATGACTAATCCACCATTAATCATGATTAGATTTACAAAGAGATTCTAGAGGCTTCTACCTCTAAAACCTTTCCTCCTCTAGAATCATTAAAATATTTTTTAATTAATTGGATAGACCTCCACCATTGATCTCCTACAACCAAATTTGAATAATGGCCATTGATCTTCCCTCCTTTCTATTTAAACACATCATCTCCCTCCATTCAAAGACTAACTAGAAGCCAGTTGAAAAATCCATGTCCAATCTATGCTAAAAATATACTATCAACATAATCTTTTAATCAAGTCCCCAAGCCAAAATCATGCTAAAAATATGGATCTTTGGTGAGGAATCCCCATTCATAATTATTTAGACTTTTTATTGTTTGAATCTTGATTGAGAACACTGAACTTTAAATTAAAATGATGCTATAAATGTTTATTTTATAACTATTGACTAAATTTGACTTTTAGTCAAATTAGGTCAACTCCTACATTTCTAAAATTTTAGATATTTTTATATGTCACATGGGTGTGTCATGTTAGTTTATCATCTTACCTAGCCTTGTCCTAGTACTTGTTGAAGTCAATCTTCCTTATACCTGCATAGTCAACAAAAGTCAACCCTAGTCAAACATGGTCAAAGTTAAAAATTGTGTTGAAATTTTCCTAGGGTGGTCATTTAGTTTTTTTAATTGTTCTTATGTCATAAAATTGATCCTTTACCATGTTTCATATGTAAAAGTGCCTTTTTATCCATATTTTGGTTTATTTAATGACTTGTACAAATTTAAAAGGAAGAATATTTGTCACCAAGAGATTTTTAAACATGGATAAGGTTATGAAATGTTAGTATCAGTTAGACGTTAGTCCAATAACTAGTTATGTGCAGAAAGAGGTAGTTTCTTCTTTATTTTAGGCCTTTTTAGGAACTTGTACGGACTTGGTGACCTCATATCCAAGTAAAAATGTGATTTATGTGCCTCTTCACCTACCTAAAGTCATTTCCATGCCTATTGTGTATATTTTTCATCAAAAATTTTAGTTATAACTTCTATTTCTTCTTTTTTGTCCTTGCAATCCAAGAAAGGCCAATTTCAAATGCTTGGTGTGGGTCGTACAACTAGATTTGGGAGGAATACTTTTGGGGGAATAAAGGGATATGAGTTTAATTAAAATTAATAGTAATAAGTTTCATTTTGGTTTCCCCTCATTTATTAACCATCACTTAAACTCTAGGCAACTTTTTATGCATTTACATCCAAGAGGGGGTCACTGTTTGCACTTGTTTCAAAAAAGTTTGTTTTGGTTTGATCAGTTTGATGGTTTAATATGTTGTCTAATTATTCCCCACAAATTTTCCCATTATATTTTTTGTTTTGGAGATATCAAATTCCTCACAAGCCTCTTCTAGGCTTGTTTTTGGCCATAGAGCACCCTCATTGTTCTATACTTAGAAAATGACAACCTACAAGTGCCATTGAAGGTGTTGTGAAGTTAATTTCAAGTGTTATTGATGATGGTTATTAAATTAAGGGATTTTAAATGAATTACAGGTGTTTTTAAATCCTTTCCCAAACCCTTTTTGCTCCTTCTATGCCTCTACCTATGTATTACAGTCAAAATTTGCATCTATAGCAGCTTTGATGATGTCATGCTGGTGTTAGGGGAGATGGAATTATCTCAAAATTTATTGTTTTTTACTTGAGATGAATTTGGAGGTTCATCAAAGGGATATGAACTTATTTTAAATTCATTGTTCATAATGGTTCACACCCCAATGCACTGTTTGCTCCTCAAAGCAACATTTTATAGGTGGCCTGAGCAGAGGTTGTAGAGGTCCCATGGAGAGTTTAAAACATTTGAAGCCTCATTTTTATATTTATATGATGTATATCTTGGCATAATTGTATTCAAGAAGATAGGGTAGTCAACAAAGCAAGGAACTTCCAAAGCATAAAAGTGATTGAGACTCAAAACCTTAATCCCTATTCTATCAAAATAGAGCTCCTAGCTCTTTTAGTTTGATTTTGTAATCACGTCATATTAATATTTGGTCACTCCTTGTGCCTTGTATTTGTAGATAATATTATAAATAATGGGTGAATAAATTTGGAGGAGCATATGATAAGTGGAGAAGAGTGTTCAAGAGGCCCAAATATGCTTGCAGATGCACTAAATTTATTTAGTGTTATGTACAGGATTCTAGGTCTAAAAATTATCCTAAGACCAAAAGGAAAAAAATAAAAAGGTATAAAACCCATACTAGATAACTCTTATGGGTAAAAATAATATCATGGTGCCAAAGAAGATAAAGATAATGTGAAATGCATTTTCAGACTTCATACTAACCTATAGGTCCCCTTTTCTATAAAATAGAGCATCTATAGTTGGAGATCCTACCTTGGAGTGGAGATTGACACTTATAGGTGACTAATGAAATGAATGGGATATAAAATGGGTATAAAAGGTTTCAATATCACTTTGGTAAACTTAGGATAGATGGGACAGGAATGAACAAGGGTTTTGACCTATAAAGACCTATAGGTGTCCTTCACAAGGAAATAAACACCTACAGGCAGTCAGACATTGAACCTATTAGTGTTTGATGGTGTCTAAGGTGGCATCCAAAATGTGAGATAGTGAAAATATATGTTTTTTCACCTTAATAAACTTGATTTAAATCCTCTAAACATCACAAAAAAGTATATTCATGGGCAGGGTAACCTATAGTAGACCAAAACTGTAGGTATCTTAGTCAGCTTGACAGAGAGAGAGTTCATTATGCAAATGTAGGGCACATAGAAGAAATTTAATAGTGAGATAAATTGATTAATAGTCCCTAAACATCCATAATTTGATATTATCACCTTGAGTTCATTCTCACTAGTCCAAATACACCAAGAAAAAGGGCTCAAATGAATAAACACAATCAAACAGATTCATCTCGGTCAACAGGGTTCAAGATGGTAGAATCAAAATGAGAAAATGGAAGAATGAAGTGATGTATTGAAATTGGACCTTATATATAAATTAAATGGTAATGTTTAAGGTCTCTAGATAGTTAAAACTAAACAAAGTTGTGTCCAATATGGACATACATAGTTCATCTCAAGGCACCCCTACAGACAGTGCATTCCTATAACTTTGTCTTAGCTTTTGGAGGTTTTGGAGGGAAAAAATATGCAAAATAAAACCAAAAATTGGTAAATATAATAATTTATACCTATAATAAACTTTATAATGGTTTTTTTTGAGGAAAAAATAGGTGAACATGCCTCTGTTCTACCTCAAAGGTAGGGCACCTTTCCCTGTTGCACAAACCTTGCAAACATGGAAAAGGAGATAAAAACATGAACCAAAAGGCTTGATTTATTATCAATAGGGTTTTATAAGTTGAAAAACATATGGAGAAACATGTTAAAAATTTATATAATATTTGAAATCAAAAACAGGGTATTCTATGCTACAAGGGTTGCAGTCATCATGGTAAGGAATGGTAAAGCATATGACTAGGTAAGGATGGTCATTTTCAATTTGATCTTGAAGAAGACTCACAAATGATTGAAACATGTTTTAGGAAGTATTTAAGATATATTAAACCTCCTGGGATGCAAGGAAAACAATTGAAACTCATTTTAGGTCAAGAGTTGTAAGCAGACCTATCGACAAGGTTTAGATCTAGTTTCAAAATAGAGATCATTTTCATTTCTAGCTCTCAATGAGATCTTATAATGGTTGTAACATGTCAATGGGAGTAAAATATAGTTTTTTTAGCCTTTTATTTATATAAAAACTCATAAGGAAGCCATTTATTTTCTTGAGAACACCAAGACCCTAACAAAATGTAGGAAATGACTCAAATAGCCAACTTTAGACACTCACATATCTTCTGATACTTTGCATGGGACCTTGAGGTGATTGTATAAGTTATGGAGGGTCCATAAAAATCCATAAATGGAATTTTTAGATAATTCCAATGTATATTCTTTATGTTCAAATGTTAAGACCAGAAGTGACTAGAAACCCTTGTAAACCCTCCATAAGGACCAAATTGGGGAAAGAAGTAAATTAGAGCATCTAGATGTAGGGGAAATTCCATGAAACCAACTTGGAGATGTAGATGTCTCCATATAGACCTAGGCCATGCTAATTTTTTTTATTACACCGATATGGATAGTACATAAAAGGGCATATTTTGACAAAATTGTGTGTTTTGTAGGTTTGGAAGACCTTCAAAGGATCTAATAAATTTTGGGAGAGATTTTGGGACTTTTTAAAATTCCTCATGTCCATTTTTTGATATATCTCATACCCTAAGGGTTACTACCATCTCTTTCATTTCAGCTAGTTTATTGGGTAGATAGTGAACACTTAGGAAAAGTGGTGAAACTCCAATTGGGAAGCCTTTAAGGAATGTTTGATGAAACTGATGATATGGACACTCTTGAAAAGTGTCATCCATCCTTGTGCATGGATTATATTTCAGAATTGGGAAGTTTTTGGGTGCCAAGTGTGAGAGGTACATAGAGAGAGGTCATTTTGGGATTGTCAAGGATGATTGTGCATGGCGAGAACAATAGGAATTATCAGAGACCACCCAAATGAATGTGAGGGATTGTTTGTAACCCCTCCTACTCAGATCCATAATCAAACCTAATCATATTCAATAATAAGGTAGTTTTGAAAGGTAAATCATGAAGGACAGTTTCTTATGCATGCACAAGGGAACCTATGCCACATGTGGAGGAGTTAGTTAAGTTTGAGGGACATTTTTATTTGTATTCCTTACATAGAATATATTTACCTATTTTAATTTATTTTTAAATCATTTTCCTAATGTGATGAATGTCTTAATGACTCTTGAACTCCCTTTCTCTCTTTCTTCTCACATTTCTATAAATTCTAGCCTTTTTGGCTATTGTATGGATCTCTCCACCTTGGTATGGTGAATCCCTACCAAATTTTTGCTTTGAGTTAATAAATATAGTTTTTTTTACCTCATTCAATATTTCACTAAGTTTTCACAATGGTTTTTGGTCTTGTGCAAGTGTAGTTTTGTTCACCTTCACATATTACTCTTCTTAGTACCTTGTGTGTTTTGTAATCTCTCTTTTGCAAGTCAATAAGAAGTGTTTGATTGAAGTACAGGTATAGGGAGTAGTATATTCAATAGAGTTTATTATAATATATATTGTCTAAGTCCCCCTATCCTAAGCTATCTCCAAGACCCCATGCTTGAAACATTGATGTGAGAGGGAAGATTGTCATTAGATGAAGTGTATGTGTAAACTTCTCCTTGGTTCTAAGTGTAGGTTAAAAGGTGTGAGTAAAGAATATATTTGGTATATCACCTCTCATAGAGTATATTTTATTTTAGATATTCTTATCCCTTTTCATCCTCCCAAGTTTTAGTAGTAGGATTGAGCTATAGTGATGCATCAAGGGGAACTAGCCCCTCATCTAGAGATCCACCTCAATTTAAGTTCACCCACAACCCTGAGGTGGTTCCATTATTCCAATTGAATGAGGAGAGAATTTTCATATCCTCATTAGGTGCAAGTTTAAGTGAAAAAAGTTTTTGTCACACCCAGTTGGACTCTTGCTCCAAGATATTGAGGAGTTTTGGTGTTCTCCTCAAAATACCAGCCTTTGGAGGCAATTTCATTAAGCACTAATGGTTATTCCAAGTATAAATATACTGGTTAAGTAGCCTAGGTATTCTTATTGAAGTTGTTTGTTTATTATATAAACTTCTCACAAGTTTCATGGATTATTTTTATGTTGAGTGTGTCCTAACACAAGTTGAGGAGATATGTCTTGCTTTGCCTATTCCCCCATAATATGAACAAGTCCTTGGCTGATCTTGTCATGATCCCTATCAATCATATGTTACCTATGACCAGACCTATCAAGCTTGTACTTCACCTATTCCATCTATTTCCTCTCCAATTCATCCCATTACAAGTTTTAAAAAGATTCTTATTAGCTACCAAGACTACATGTTAGACCTTAATACTAGATATGGTTGTGGTCAAGTCATCCCTAGTGTTTGTATTAAGAGTGTAAGGGATGATTTGGAACAAGTCAAGAAATAATGGATGCCTATAGAGAGAGATAATTGGAAAGGTCTTACCAATGATATGATTGATGTTTGTGGCCTAATTTTCCATCTAGAAGAGAGGTTGAGAGCTCATGAATAAACTCAATCTTGGTAGTTCCAATAGACCCCACACCAAACTTTGATTGTGTCAACCTTACGCACTCAAGATGCTAATCCAAAAATGTTCCAAAATGCCCCAATTCCTTCGTGCATTCCCTAAAGTTTTCCTTCTTAGAAGTCCATCCAAGAGAGCAACCAAAGGAAGGAAGACATCATGGTTGAGTAGGTTGATGTATTTGGATAAGATTGTGAGAAAATAAGTTTGACTTTTGAGGCTCATCTTGAAAAGGAGATTGAATTGGCCAATCAAATTTTAAGTCAATCTATCATGGGAGAAAAAAATGAACTCTCTAAGCCTACTTTTCCAAGTTGTAATCAAGATGCCAAGCCTAAGTAAACTTTTATGTTTCTTAAAGATATCATTTACCAATTCATTAGCATCTCAGCCCCATGAAAATATATTTGAACCTACCTTCCCAAGATGGAAAGAAGTGGTGGCAGCTTGTGAATAAAAGAATAAATCATCTTTAGCTGGAGAAGTTGGAAGGGGAGAGAAAGTAGAAACCCCTCAAATCCATCCCACCCCTCCTCATGAAGCCATTGAACCCATCTTTCCACCTCCTCTAACTGATTAATGTTGCCCTTCTAATGTTGAGGATTTCATTGCTCCTTGGGAATCTTCTTTGGCTAAACTTCATGTTCTTGAAATGCCTAATATTGGAACTAATAAGAAGAAGGATGAGTTTGAGATTTCAGATTGGATTGAAGATGAAGAGGAGCCGACTGCTAGTGAGGAGGCATCAGATTGTGAAGATGAGGAAAATGATCCTCCTTGTGTCAAAAAAAAGGTCTTAGAAAGAGGTTATTTTGGAACCCAAAGGAGAAAATGAAGGAGCCTCTCTGGTTGTTCCTCTTCATGATGCTGACTAGTCAAAGGATGATGACTTGTGGTAGAGATTTGAGGACATATGAAATTAATTCAAAGGCCTCAAGGGGACTACAAGTCCTTTGGAGTTGACTACAAGCCATGACAAGCAAGATTTTATGTCTCAAAAGGAATACATGTGGCAAACCTATATGCAAATGTTCCAACAGTATGAAGAATGTGAGAAGACTAAAATCCTAATGAAACAAGCCCAAGATGTTGGAGAATAGACATAGTTAAGAAGCATCATCATCAAGAGAGTCTAGCTCGTGATGGAGCAATCTATGATGATCTTGCGCCTTTTGAGGATGGTTCTAAAGTTGATCCTAAAACCACTTATGAAGCTGATCCTATCAACATCAAGGAACAATGTTTGATCAAAAAACACTAATACAAAGCTATAAATCAACACTTCTTGAAGACTTTGAAGAGACTGTAACAAATGAGAAATATAGTGGGATCCTTCAACAAGACATAGAGTTGTAATAGGTTATCCCCTTCATAGACATGCAAATCTGTCATAATGAGACAAAAGGATAGTAGTATGAGGCATGTTTCCAAGGTCAAGAAGAATTCATCTACCTTGGAGATTTGTGGGAGATGACTCCATCAAATGACATGTCAAGTCAAGGAGAAAAAAGGAAACATGAGTCATCTAACACCACATCCAAAAGGAAGCATGATTGGCATCCTCATTCATCTAGCGAGGAAGGAGATTAAATGTACTTCCCTTTTCATCCAGGAAAGTAGGTATGTTTAATTTGAATGTACATAATTAGTTTCCTTGCTATTGTGTCTTGTTTTCCATAAGTGCTTAGTAGCACAAGTGTTGTCTTTACTTTGTGTGTTTGATTTGGTCTTGTTATATATTGTTATTTCCTTGTGTGTTTTGAGGTAAGTCAGCTATATTTTTAGTCAATTTAAGTTTGGTCCTACTATTTTAAAGTGCATTTTGACCCCCTTTGCCCAATAGATAAGATAAGGCTACTAGTCCTTAACATAGACAAGCATGTTACCCCTAGGAATTGTCTAAAGTGTCGACCAAATTTGAATTTTAGTCAAATTGGGTCAACCCATACATTTCTAACCTTTTATATATTTCCATATGTCCCATGGGTGTGTCATTTTAGTTTATCATCTTACCTAGCCTTATCATAGTCCTTGTTAAAGCCCATCTTCCTTGTACTTGCATAGTTAACAAAATTCAACCCTAGTTAAACATGGTCAAAGTTTAAAATTGTGTTGAAAATGTCTTAGTGTAGTAATTTAATTGTTTTAATTGTTCCTAAATCAGAAAATTGATCCCTTACCATGTCTCATATGTAAAAGTGCCTTTTTGGCCATATTTTGGCTTATTTAATGACATGTATGGATTTCCAAGGATGAATATTTATCAAAAAGATATTTTTAAACATGGATAAGATCAGGACATGTGAATATCAGTTATAATTCAGTCCAAGAATCAATTATGTACAGAAATAGGTAGTTTCACCTTGATTTTAGGCACTTGTACGGACTTGGTGAGCTCATCTTTATTTAAAAATGTGAGTTATGTTCCTCTTAACCTCCCTAAAGTAATTTCCATGATTTTTGTGTAGAGGTTTCATCAAACATTTTAGTTTCAAATTTTGTTTCTTCCTTCTTGTCCTTGCAAGCCAAGAAAGACCATTTTCAAATGTTTGGTGTGGTTCGTAAAATTGGAGTTGGGAGGAATGATTTTGGGGGAATAAAGGGATATAAGTTTAATTCAAATTAATATAAATAATTTTCATTTTTGTGCCTCCACCTTTATGAACCATCATTTATACTCTAGATAGCTTTTTATGCATTCACATCCAAGAGGGGGCCACTGTTTTCAGTTGTTTAAAAAAAATTGTTTTGGTTTGATCAGTTTGATGGTTTCATATGTTTTATAATGCTCTCAATAGGTTTTCCCATTAGCTTCTTGGTTTTGTATCTATCAAATGCCCCACAAGCCTCTTTTAGGCTTGTTTGTGGCCATAGAGCACCCTCATTGTTTTATACTAAGAAAATGACAAGCTATAGGTGCCATTAAAGGTGTTATGAATTTGATTTCAAGTGTTATTGATTTCAAGTTTTATTGATGAAGGTTATTCATTTGAGGGATGTAAAATGTATTATAGGTGTTTCAAAAGCCTTGGCCAAACCTTTCTTACTCCTATGCCTCTGTCTGCATATTACAGTCAAAATTTGCATCTATAGTAGCCCTGATGATGTCATGCTAGTGTTAAGGGAGATGGAATTATCTCAAAATTTCTTGTTTTTACTTGAGATGCATTTGGAGGTTCATCAAAGGCATATGAACTTCTTTTACATTCATTGTTCATAATGGTTCGTACCCCAATGCATTATTTTCCCCTCAAAGTAACATTCTATAGGTGGCCTGAGCAGAGGTTATAGAGGTCCCATGGAGAGTTTAAAACATTTGAAGCCTCATTTTTATCTTGATATGATTTAGATATTAGCAAAATTATATTAAAGAAGATAGGGTAGTCAACAAAGCAAGGAACTTCCAAAGCATAAAAGTGATTGAGACTCAGAACCTTGATCCCTATTCTATCAAAATAGAGCTCCTAGCTCTTTTAGTTTGATTTTTTAATCATGTCATATTAATATTTGGTCACTCCTTGAACCTTGGATTTGTATCTCATAGTATGAACAATGGGTGCATAAAGTTGGAGAAGCATATGATAAGTGGAGAAGAGTGTTCAAGAGGCCCAAATATGCTTGCAAATAGAATGAATTTATTCAATTTTATCTAAAGGCTTCTAGGCCTAAAAGTCCTCCTAAGACCAAAATACACAAATACAAAGGTCTACAACCCATAATAGATAAATATTATGGGTAAAAATCATATCATGGTGACAAATAAGATAAGGACAATGTGAAATGCATTTTTAGACTTCATACTAACCTACATGCCCCCTTTTTTGTAAAATAGAGCATCTACAATTGGAAATACTACCTTGGAGTGGAGCTTGACATTTATAGGTGACTAATGACATGAATGGGATAATAAATGGGTGTAAAATATTGCAAGATCACTTTGGTAAACTTAGGAGAGATAGAATAGGAGTGAGTAAGGGTCTAGGCCTATAGAGACCTACATGTGTCCTTCACAAGGAAATAAACACCTACAGGCAGTCAAATAGAGAACCTCTTAGTGTTTGATGGAGTCTAAGGTGGAATAAAAAAATGTAATATAGTGAAAGTATATGTTTTTTCACCTCAATAAACTTGATTGAAAGCCTCTAAACATCACAAATAAGTATATTCATGGGTAGGGTAACCTACAATAGACCAAAAGTGTAAGTATATTAGTCAGCCTAACAGAGAGAGTTTATTTTACAAATGTAGGGTACATAGAAGCAAGTTTATAGTGAGATAAATTGATGATAGTACCTAAAAGTCCACACCTTGATATTCTCACATTGAGTTCATTCTCACTAGTCTAAATACACCAAGAAAAAGGGCTCAAATGAATAAACACACTTAGACAGATTCATCTCAGTAAGCAAGGTTCAAGATGGTCGAATTCAAATGATAACATAGAAGGATGAAGTGATGTATTGAAATTGGACCTTATATATCAAGTAAATGGTAATGTTTAAGGGATATATATATTTAAAACTAAACAAATTTTATTCGAATATGGACATACGTAGTTCATCTTAAGGCACCCCTGTAGATAGTGCACTCCTATAAGTTTGTCTTAGCGTTTGGAGGTTTTGGAGGGTCAAAATAAGCAACAAAATGCCAAAAATTGGTAAATATAATCCTTGAGACCTATAATATAGTTTCCAATTGTTTGTTTTGAAAAAACAATAGGGGAACATGCCTTTTTCTATCTCAGATGTAGGGCACTTTTTCTCCTTACACAGACCTTGCAAACTTGGAAAAGGAGATCAAAACATGAACCAAAATAATTTATGTATTGTCAAAATGGTTTGATAAGTTGAAACACATATGGAGAAACATGTTAAAATTTTCTATAAGGTTTTAAATCAAATAGGTTATTCTATGCTACAAGGGTTGTAGTCATCATGGTAAGGAATGGTAAAGCATATGACTAGGTAGGGATGGTAATTTTCACTTCGATCTTGAATAACAATCCCAAATTATTTAAAAATGTTTGGGTAAATATTTTAGATGTGTTTAACCTCATAAGATGAAAGGAAAACCATTGAAACTCATTTTAGGTCAAGAGTTGCAGGCAGACCTATTGACAAGGTCTAGACTTAGTTTCAAAATGGAGGTCATTTTCATTTATAGCTCTTGATGAGCTCTTATAATGGTTGGAAAATGTCAATGGGAGTAAAATATAGGTTTTATATCCTTTTTTTTTTAATTAAAACTCATAAATAATCCATTTCTTGGCTTGAGAACACTAAGACCCTCATAGAATGTAGGAAATGACTCGAATGGCCAACTTTGGACACTCACATCTCCCCTAATACTTTGAGTGGGACCTTGAGGTGATTGGATAAGTTAGTGAGGGTCCTTAAAATCCTTTAGTATAATTTTTAGATAATTCCAATGTCTCTTCTTTATGAATAAATGTTAAGACCAGAAGTGACTAGAAACCCTTGCAAACCCTCCATAAGGACCCGATTGGGGAAAGAATCAAATTGGAGAATCTAGATGCAATTTAAATGCCATAAAACCAACTTTTAGATGTATAGGACTCCATATAGACCTATAACATGCCAATTTTTTTACTAACCTATATGGATGGTATAAAAAAGGGCTTATTCTGACAAAATTATGTGTTTTTTAGGTTTGAAATACTTTCAAAGAATCCAATAAATTTTGGGAGAGAGTTTAGGACTGTTTATAACTCCTCATGTCCATTTTTTAATCTATCTCATAACCTAAGTGTGCATACCATCTCTTTCATTTCAGCCAATCTAGTGGGCAGAGAGTGAACACTTAGGAAAAGTGATGAAACTCCTATTAGGAAGCCTTTTAAGGCTTATTAGATGAAACTAATGATATATAAACTCTTGAAATGTCATCCCTCATTTTTAATATATCATATTTTATAATTTGGAAGTTTTTGGGTGCCAAGTGTGAGAGGTGCATGGAGAGAGGTCATTTTAGGACTGTCAAGGATGATTATGCATGGAAAGAAGAATATGAATGATTAGAGACCACCCTAATGCATGTGATGGATTTTTTTTAACACATAATACTCATATCCACCATAAAAATTGATTATATGTAGTGATAAGGTAGTTTTGGAAGGAAAATCATGAAGGATAGTTTCTTATGTATGCACAAGAGAACCTACGCTATATGTGGAAGAGTTATATGAGTTTGAGGGACATTTGTATTTATATTCCTTACATGGAATATCTTTCCTTGATTCCATTTATTTTTTAACTCATTCTCCTAATGTGACAAGTGTCTTAATGACTCTTGAACTCCCCTTCTCTCTCTCTTCTCACATTTCTATAAATTCTAGACTTTTGGCTAATGTATGGATCTCTTCATCTTGGTATGGTTAATCCCTACCAAATTTTTGCATTGATTTAATAAATATAGTTATTTTTACCTCATTTAATATTTCACTAAGTCTACACAATGGTTTTTGGTCATGTGCAAGTGTAGTTTTGTTTACCTTCACATGTTACTTTTCCTAGTACCTTGTGTGTTTTGTAATATCTATTTTGCAGGTAAGCAAGAAATGTCTAATTGAAGTGTAGGTAGAGTGAGTAGTTTATTAAATATATTTTCTTAGAATTCATATTTTCTGAGTCCCCCTATCCTATGCTATCTCCAAGACCACATGCTTGAAACATTTATGTGAGAGAGAAGATTGTCATTGGATGAAGTGTATGTGCAAACTTCTCCTTGGTTCCAAGTACAGGTTAAAGGGTGTGAGTAAATCATATATTTGGTGTATCACCTCTCATAGAGTATATTTTATTTCATCTATTCTTATCCCTTTTCATTCCCCTAAGTTTTAGCAGTAGGATTGAGCTATATTGATGTATCAAGGGGAACTAGTCCCTCATCTAGATATCCACCTCAATTTAGGGACACCCACAACCCTGAGGTGGTTCCATTGTGCCACTTGAATGAGGAGAGACTTGTCATCTCCTCATTGGGTGAAATTTTAAGTGACAACAATATAATTTTGATCTAATGATTATTAATTTCAATAATAGATTATAGATTTAGACATTTTTGATATTATTTGTATAATCAAATCTCATTTGCTCAAACTTCCATCCTACAATATTTATTCAAAAAAAATCTAAATATAAGATAAACATCCTAAAAAAATCTAGGCTTCATACCCCACAAAAAGTACACCATCTTCTTCCAAACTCCTCAAAAGTTTAATTTTCATGTCACCATCTTCAAACACATGTAGCACCAATAAAATTATTAAATTAAAAATGTCACTAGGAATAAATATAACTTCAAACCTCAAACATGTATTAATAAAAGTAAGAATAATTATTGATTCAGTGGTACACAATCAACTTACAAATCGATGGATCCCATTTTTTAGTCATAAGCCTAAGGGGATGGCCACATCCATTCATTTGCCAAGAATAAGAAAAAAAGAATAATTAATAACAAGAAAAATATTATTCTAATATTGTTATCAAAGTTAATTACTACTCATAGACATTATAATAACATGAATGTTATGATATTAACAACTCTATTGACTCGTAACATTAGAGCCTAGAAAACACAAAATGAAAATGTATTTATTATAAGGTATCCACATTCTTAGTTCCATAGAAAATCACATGCTAGACACAACTAAGAATAAAAAATAAGGTGAGACATATGGTTCATAACATTCAAACCTATCATTCATTTATACTAGCAAGATTATATGCACACATACATGGTATCTTTCTAATTACTATGAATATGTTGGTCAAGTAATAAACAACAAACTCATTAGAACAATAAATTTAGGTGAGAGTCTAAACATACAGCTGCAATATGTACTACCCAAGTATATACATCTAAGCTGAAGTATCATATGATATCCCATACTATCATAGTTCATGATCATTCTACCCAAACATTAATAACCATAACATGTACATATTTATTTAGGTATGGGTTAATATGTAATGACTACATTATGTACCATTCGGGTAGTTTTCATACTATAAAAGTCTATGACATCTCGTACTATCATAAGTCTTTGTGTTTGAGCACCCAAATCAACACCAACAACAGTCTTACACCCAACCATAATAATAAAGAATGTCAAAGTTATACTATTCGAGTATACCTTCAATAATAATCCAAAGAGAACATAATCTCTAAGTACACCTCATGATGCACTATGTTATTTTATAAATGTCTAGTCACTTGCACAATTAACTTTCTCATCAAAATATTGCATACAAGTTTTCATTCTTAAAAAATGTGACAAACTTGATCCTGTTGACAAGTTCGCATAACAGAACTGAGCTACAAAAAGGCTATTTTATTTCACTAGCATTCTAGCAAAGATGTAGTAGATGTCACACTATGTAAAACCTATTAAGGTTAGTTTCCTATGCCCATAATCACTATCTGATATGCCATACATATCTGTGATGTCACCTACATACACAAAATTAGGGATAGATGTAGGTTTACCCAAACTACTAAAGGTATAAATGTTTACTCAAAATTTCCTCATACGAATGCATACAAATAAAAGGTATAAATAAATTCCTTTATTATAAAGATAAAACTCGATGATCTTTACAACCCTATCACTTACATAAAAATATGTATAAACTAGGATTAGTGATGTCCAACATCACTCTCGATTCCTCATATACTACCACATTAAGAATTTTAACTACATAAAGAAAGAGTATCCACTAGTTTTGTATACCACTAAATAATTCCAAACCATAATACCATTTAACTGGTGTAATATCTACATATAGATAGGTTATTTATCTATGGAGTAGTTTCACTTTTGCTCTTGCAACCATACTACTTGAGACTCCTTACATAATCATACTATTCAAGTGTATGAATCCAAAATCTTTAACATCATATATCAACTATCAAAAATTATTGCTCAATGAAATCATACCAATTGAGTATGATAACAACTAGTCTATAATCACTTATTTATTTAATAAGTGAATATAGGATTACTTTGCATAATAACAATCTTAATTTCTCTTCTAGGTGACTGAATTTCCACATAATTAAGACTAGAGTTTCGTGTTTTAGGAGTTGTAAGTATTTTTGTAAGAGATGCTCAAGACATTACTTAGTGTATGAGTACTTAGGTTCATATATGACTATATATATAGAGATAAATTAAAGGGGTTCCAAATTTAGATAAGGCATCCCTAAGGTAAACACTCACTCACGTGCGCGCGCACACACACACACACACACACACACACACACACACACACACACACACACACACACACACACACACACACACACACACACACACACACACACACACACACACACACACACACACATGCGCGTGCATGCGCGTGCGCATGTATGTATCCATATCTAAACTCCATGCCACACTTAATCCATCAATTTATAGTTTGAGTCTTAAATTCAAATCACTATTTATACATAGCTATCTAAATCTAGCACTCATCCCTCTATACAATTCTTAGTCAATATATGAGTATATACACATTTACAAAATTATAATGTTTTACCTTTTGTTACTATAGAATCTACCAAAGTAGTCGCTTATAGACATAAGGTATTATAACATATTTTCTATAGGTTGTCATATCTTTATTAGTTTACTCAAATCTAGAAAAACAATTTCTTTTACTTACTAAATTTCAACAATAATTCATCACATTAATTATATAAATATATCCATTCTGTGTATAATATATAAATATATAACTCTATTCAAACACAACTTTATAATGTTTTCTATTCATATACATCTTTTATTCATAGAATTCTTGATATTTAACTCATTGTATATAAATATGTAAATGAATATTCATACTATTATCTTCGTTGAACTCTATGTGTTTTAATCCCTATAAGTATATATATAAATATACATACATAACTCTATTTTATACCAACTTTGAAATGTATAAATTTTTATAATGTATGTATATTAACATATATATATATTTCTTTATTTTTATATAATACACACTATGTAAACTTGGTGATAAAAATGTTTCCTTTAAACACAGCTATCTCATGGGTCCTAAATTTATAGAAACCCAATGTTGCCACTAACTTGCCTTTGCATATCTAAAATTCATGGAAAGTTTCTAAATCCAAGTTTTATAAATTTAGCACTGGGTTTTTATTTCATCTTGAGCATAGACCCAAACCATGAAATTATATTTCAAGGTACACAGGCTTCTATATAATTTTATCTATAGCTCATCATAAGAAAATTATTCCACTCTATGTATTATATAACTAAAATATTACATCCATCTGAATAGATATCATACCCTCACATTGAAAGACAAAACAAATACGAGAAAGATCAGGGCTATCATTTAACATTCCCTAGTTATCAAATCAGACTTGATTAGATCTATTTTTTTTTAAAGGCTACACATAGGTATATTAGACACATGTATAAAAAAATAGGTCTATATAGTGATATATTCTCACATCTACCCACATAAGTATATAAATCTAAATAGATTTCATACTGAGCATAGGGAATCATTTATTTATTCAAATAATAACTGCATAATTCTTTCCTTCTTATTGATTATTTCATTTTATAGAATATAAAACAAACATGTAAGGGAAGAAACTCATATCATATTAATTACAGGTTTGAATATTTCCAAGCTTCTGTAGGGAGTGAAATCTCCTCTAGATTGTACCCCAACATTTTTTGGGTACAACCCCCTCTTCTTTTTATCCTCACACCATATCTAGACTTCCTCATTCTTCACACTTCCCTTTCCTTCCATCAATTCAAAATAACGTAAAATCAAATATGCACTAGCCAATGTAATTGAAACTCATGATAGAAAAAAAGAAAGTTACTTTCATGATATAATTATTAAATGTAGGAAACAAACGTGAATTGTATCACTCTCCTCTAAGGAAACATGACCACAATAGATATACATTATATATGTGTCTTGTACAGAAATGGAGAGAAATGCATATTTGTAGACTGTTGAAAACACATAGGGGCTTTTTGAGTTTGTTGTAATCCTTGATTAAAATAGAATGTCATTCCATTTGAATTGAAACTGCTGAGATAAAAGAATGGTCACCATAATGGTCATGCATTGAGTTAAAGAAAAGAAAAAGAATAGAACTTGATATGACAGCAACATTAATGCTACCAGAAAAAAAGGCTCCACACACATTTCATTCCTAAACATCCTCATAACAAAGATTGTGTGAAATAAATGAAGAAGGCATGATCAACAGAATGAAGAAGGCATGATAAATGGAAATGAAGAAGGCATGATCCATGGCTCTCGTAAAAGAGGTAGTCATCCCCCACTTTTCTTCTACAACCCCTCATTTATAATACTTTTATTTTTATTAATGACTAAGACTTTGCTTACAATGTGTAATTGTTCATTCACCTTTTCATTAAGTGCATGCACCTTTTATTCCATAATCAACTCACCTTGCTTAAAATATGTTAAATCACTTAATTGGAATATTAAAAAAAACTCCCTGCCACATTCCCCATTACAACATAAGGCTATGTGGACCAATAAAATTAAAGGTTATTACTTATAATTTCATGCATAAAAAAAAGAAGACTAAGTTTATATCATCTTAAAAGTAGTCATTTCGATACTTCAAGCTTACACACACACACACACACACACACACACACACACACACACACACACACACACACACACACACACACACACACACACACACACACACACAAGCTTATAATTGTTCATAATTAAAAGATAATTATATTTTTAAAATGAGTGTATCTATAGATAGATTATCTATTTACATATGTCTTACTGTTTTGACACCTCACATATCAAAAAACGCTTTAAAACATTTATTAAAAAAATTTACTAGTTTATACATATTCATATATTTATTCTAGTATATAATATACTATATTCTGATATTAAATCTATATAATATCCAAAGATACAGAGAAAATATATAAAAAACTTATATTATGTAAACTACACAATAATATCACTATCCCAAATCAGTGTATATCATAATGCCCCAAGTAGTGATAATCAGATAATAACCATACTAATTCATGAATTCAAAGGTTGAAAGTTATAGGATGAGATCAATATGTGACATCGCCCCCCCCCCCCCCCCCCTAAAATTGGTCATCACCTTAATGACTCATAGGCAAACAAAAGATCTGATTAACAAACATAGTTTATGACCATTTAAACGTTGTATCTATTACCATAACATGAAAATAACTACAAATTTTATTTTAAAATTTCATCCTAGTGCACTCATTTAATATTATTTATGGAATATTGGTCCCACAAGACCCTATTCGGTGACATTTTCTATAATGCAATTAATTTTTGTAAATTTCATTTATGCTAAATGGTTTACCATGACCACCCCAGGGTCCAACAACTTTGGAAAAAAAAAATTCTAACTTTTCAAATACACATGAGATCATCTCATAAGTCAAAACAAATAAACAGAAAGAGTTCCAAAAAACTTTTTAGTCCCTTTGCACATCTCTCCAACCTAGAGAGTGTTTTTTCTCAAACCAAATAAAAGTATTTAGGATACTTGGTAAGAATAATATGTATATGTTAATACTATCACTACTCTACGTAGCCTCAGATAAGTATAACATGTTAATACTATCCTAACTCAAATAAAACTCTGGACAAGTATGATGATGAATAAGAACTAGTAAAAATGTATACAATCATGGAATAATCATCCATGTGGAACACCCATCTAGTATACATGTATATGGCCATATGATTGAATTTGACAAGTTTCACTTGTCAAATTCTAGATTCGACAAGTCCATCTATCAGATCCAACTTAGTACCAACAATCTGAGTCAATGTGAAGCTAAGTAGGATATCATCTTATCGCTTAGAACTCATGTTCCTAATTCATCACTCTTCCATCGGGTCTCTATGACTTGATGATCTCCAAATAAATATGCACACAAATCTCAAAGAATCACAAATCTGTACTAATAGATCATAAAAAGTATTACTATATGCTTTATGATTTCCATATGTACTAACATACATATAATAAAATCATACAATCATCTTGAGATTGTATTAAGTTGCTACTAACTAAACATAACTAGTATCATAATTTCACAACTTAACCTATTATATAAATAATCTCGCAATTAACATAACATACTTAGGTGAAGGATTATATCTCCCTTCAACCTTATAAGTGGGACCATGTTTCTTGCTTACACGACAAGCACACAATAAGTTTAAAACTTTATCTCTACCTTTACCATGATGTTCTGTACATCTAATACCTTACTTTCTCCTAACAAAAAGGTACACATACTACTCTTCAAAATAACATGTTTTAAAAAGAGAATAATATTAGTCTAGCAAAGGTAGATAATAACATACTAATTATAATCAACTATAATTAATATAAATCCATTGTTATCCAATCCTCATGGTCAAGTTTACATTTTAGATAAAATAGTAACTCTAAAAAGTTACAAGTAGAAAGTAGAGAGATAACATCTCAAAATAAAACTTACTACATATCCTCAAATTGTAAAAGATAACACTATAATCCATGTTACTTACCATATTACAAGAGTAGAATCATAACCTTCTTCCTCAACTGGAAGGAAAATATTAACCACAAGGAAGCACCAATCTATCCAATCCTACAACTTTTCTCAAAATAAGAAGTAGGAAACACTATCCCACAAACTTAAGGGAAATGAGGTAAAACAATATTTCAAATACAAGTTTTCACTTAAAAAAATACTAAATCAACATCCTGAAAAACAAAATATGAACTTTTTTGGTAGCTTAGATTGATGTACAAGTAGAATGAGAATAAAAACTCACCTCTAAGATAATGAAGAGAAATGATACTCTTTCTCAAGTATATATAAATAAAACAAAATAATGATGCTAATCTACAAAATCCTATCACAAAGGAATTTATAATTAAGTCATCTACAATCAATTAAAGAAATTCCCATTCCTAGTTTTTATGTAATCAAGACATAAAATGAAAGCATATGTATGTATGTATACATACATACATACATGTGTGTGTGTGTGTGTACATACATGCACACACGTGTGTGTGTGTGTGTGTGTGTGTGTGTGTGTGTGTGTGTGTGTGTGTGTTCACACACACACACACACACACATGTGTATATATATATGAGAAGTACTTCATGTGTGTCAAACATAAATGAAAATGGTGAAGGTGATTTGACTACCAAAAAAGATGTAGTCATACTCGAGATGTTCAATCAAAAGATTAAAAAAATGGTAGGAAACTCTTGTTCACACTAAAGAACTAAGATATGTACTCTCCTACCCATACACTTTATGAAACCTTCACCATTGAGACACTCAATAAACCCACCCTTTAATAACTCAAAGGGATTATGAATGCTCTTAGGGTACTCGCTTAATGTACCACACATTTTTTTTCAAATTCTCCTTTCTAAAAATAGAAGATATGAAAATGCTAATGGACTCATTAGGTCCTAGAGTTCGAGCCTAAGCTCTAATACCACATGTAACAACCTACCTAGTTACTCTTAGAAAATGCAATATTTTTTTTTTACTAAAAATTGGTTATTCATTCAACCATAGTTTCTGAAATACGTCAATCATAAAATCAGCAAATTCAAGTAGTAATAGTTTACCATCACACTAGGGAAATTAGCACAATCAACCAATCACATAGATTACTATGAAATCAAGTCTACCCTAACCTAGCCTAAGGATCTAGACCTGATGCTCCACCACAATCTTGGGTAGCCTACATATTCACTCCTCAAAATCAGGGCCTGATGTAGTTCTCCTTTCAAATGTGATGGTCTCCTCCACGAGACATCACCACCAAAGGAATTGGCACTCTAAACCAAATAGGGAACAAACTACTCATGACACAGATGAGCTTTTAAAGCTTTGGTCTAAAATCCCATAACTAAGTGACACACTCTATCATAACATCTTGTTAATCCAAGCTTGTGGGCTTACCCAAACACTCTCACATATACACCTAAATAAAAGCAATGATGAAGGTATCCACATTCCTAGTTATATAAAAAATCGCATGTTAGACATAGCCAAGAATACAAAACAAGGTGAGACATATGGTTCATAAAATTTGAACATATCATTCATTTATACTTGTAAGATTGTATGCACACATACATGTTATCCTGGTAACTAATATGAATATGTTACTCAAGTAATAACCAACAAACTCATTAGAATAATCAATTTAGGAGAGAGTTCAAACATATAGCTACAATATGTACCACCTGAGTATATACATCTAAGCTGAAGTATCTTATGATATCCCATACTATCATAGTTCATGATCACTCTACCCAAATATTAATAACCATAACATGTTATTATTTATTTAGGTATGGGTTAAGATATAATGAATACAGTATGTACCATCTAGGTAATTTTCATACTGTAAAACTCTATGACATCTCATACTATTAGGTCTTTGTGTTTGAGCACCTGACTCAACACCAACAATAGTCTTACACCTAACCATAATAATAAATCAAGTCAGAGTTATACTATCTAAGTATACCTTAAATAACAATCCAAAGAGAACATAATCTCTAAATACACCTCACGATGCACTAAGTTATTTTAAAAATGTCTAGTCACTTGCATAGTTAACTTTCTCATGAAAATACTAAATACAAGTTTTCATCCTTACAAGATGTGACAAACTTGATCATGTTGACAAGTTTGCATTACAGAAATGAGCTATAAAAAGGTTATTTGCTTTCACTAGAAATCTAGCAAAGTTATAGTAGATGTCACACTAAGGAAAACCTATTAAGGTTAGTTTCTTATGCCAGCACTCACTCTCTGAGCTACCATACATATCTTTGATGTCACCTACATACACAGAATTAGGGATAGATGTAGTTCTACCCAAACTACTAAAGGTATAAATGTTTACTCAAAAGTTCCTCATATGAATACATACAAGGAAAATGTATAAATATATTCCTTATTATAAGAAGAAGACTCAATGGTCTTTACAACCCTATCACTTACATCAAAATTATGTATAAACTAGGATTAGTGATGTTCAACATCACTCTCGAGTCCTCATATACTACCACATTAAGAATTTTAACTACATAAAGAAAGGGTATCCACTAGTTTGTCCCTTAGAACAATGTATACCACTAAATAATTCCAAACCATAAAACCATTTCACTGGTGTAATATCTACATATAGATAGGTTATTTATCCATGGATCAATTATGATTTTGCTCTTGCAACCATACTACTTGAGAGTCCTTACATAATCATATCATTCAAGTATATGAATCCAAAATCCTTAACATCATAAATCAAATATCAAAAAGTATTGCTCAAAAAAATCACACCAACCGAGTATGATAACAATTAGTCTATAATCACTTATTTATTTAATAATCGAGTATAGGATTACTTTGCACAATAACAATCTTAATTTCTCTTCTAGGTGATTGAATTCCCACATAATTAAGACTAGAGTTTCATGTCTTAGCAGTCATAAGTATTTTTGTAAGAGACACTCAAGCCATTACTTAGTGTATGAGTATTTAGGTTCATATATTCCTATATATATAGAGATAAATTAAAGGGCTTCCAAATTTAGACAAGACATCCCAAAAATTTTCTCTCTCTCTCTATATATATAATAAATATATATATACAATAAATATATATATACAATAACAAATATGTATCCATATCTAAATTCCATGTGACACATAATCCATCAATTTATAGTTTGAGTTTTAAATTCAAGTCACTATTTATACATAGCTATCTAAATCTAGCAGTCATATCTCTATACAATGCTTAGTCAATAAATGAGTATATACACATATATAACATTATAATGGTTTACCTTTTCTTACTATACAATCTGCCAAAGTATTTGCTTATAGACAAGGTATTATAACATATTTTCTACAGGTTGTCATATCCTTATTAGTTTGCTCAAATTTGGAAAAATAATTTCTTTTGCTTACTAAATTTCAACAATAATTCATCACATTACCTATATAAATATATGCATTCCGTGTATAATATATAAATATATAACTCTATTCAAACAGAACTTTATAATATTTTATATTCATATACATCTTTTATTCATAAAATTCTTGATATTCAACTCATTGTATATAAATATGTAAATGAATACTCATACAGCTATCTTCACTGAACTCTATGTGTTTTAATCCCTGTAAGTATATATATAAATATACATACATAACTTTATTTATACCAACTTCGAAATGTATAAATTTTTCTAATGTATGTGTATTCTCTCTCTCTCACACACACATATATTTTTTTTTTCTTTATTTCTATATTTTACGCACTGTGTAAACTTGGTGATAAAAATGTTTCCCTTTAACCAAACTATCTCCTAGGTCCTAAATTTACAGAAACCCAACGTTACCACTAACTTGCCTTTGCATATCTAAAATTCATGGAAAGTTTCTAAATCCAAGTTTTATAAATTGAGCACTTGGGTTTTATTTTATCCTTAGCATAGACCCAAACCATGCAATGATATTTCAAGGTACACAGGCTTCTATGTAATTTTCTCTATAGCCCATCACAAGAAAGTTATTCCACTTTATGTATTTTATAACCAAAATATTACATCCATCTGAACAGATATCAACCCTCACATTGCAATACAAAATAAACAAGAGCAAGATCGGGGATATCATTTAACATTCCCTAGTTATCAAATCAGACTTGATTAGATCTATTTTTTTCCAAAGGCTACACATAGGTATACTAGACACAGGTATAATAAAATAGTTTTATATAGCGATATATTCTCACATCTACCCACATAAGTATATAAATCTATATAGATTTCATACAGAGCATAGGGAATCATTTATTTATTCAAATAATAATTGCATAATTTTTTTCTTCCTATTGATTATTTCATTCTATAGAAAATAAAATAAACAAGGAAAGAAACTCATATTGTATTAATTACAGGTTTGAATATTTCTAAGCTTCTGTAGGGAGTGAAATGAAATCTTCTCCAGATTGTACCCCAACATTTTTTTTTGTTGCAATCCCATCTTCCTTTTATCCTCACACCATATCTAGACTTCCTCATTATTCACGCTTCCCTTTCCTTCCATCAATTCAAAATAACGTAAAATCAAATATGCACCGGCCAATGTAATTGAAACTCGTGATAGAAACAAAGAAAGTTACTTTCGTGATATAATTGTTAAATGCAGAAAGCAAACGTGATGTGACTCACTCTCCTCGAAGGAAACATGACCACAATATATATACATTATATATATGTCCTAGCCAGACATGGAGATAAATGCATATTTATAGACTATTGAAAACATAGAGGGGCTTTTTGAGTCTGTTGAAATCTTTGATTAAAATAGAATATCGTTTCATTTGAATTGAAACTGTTGAGATAAAAGAATGGTCGCTGTAACGCTCATGGGCTGAGTTAAAGAAAAGAACGAGAACAGAACTTGATATGGCAGTAACGTTAATGCTACCGAAAGAAAAGGCTCCACATAGATTCGATTCCTAAACGTCCTCATAATAAAGATTGCATGAAGGAAATGAAGAAGGCATAATCAATAAAAATGAAGAAGGCATGATCAATGGAAATGAATAAGGTATGATCAACAGCCCTCATAGAAGAGAAAGTCATCCCTCACTTTTCTTCTACAGCCCCTCATTTATAATATTTTTATTTCTGTTAATGACTAGGACTCTACTTACCATGCATAATTGTTTATTCACCTTTTCATTAAGTGCATGCACCTTTTATTCCATGATCAACTCGCCTTGCTTAAAATATGTTAAATCACTTAATTGGACTATTAAAAAAAACTCTCCGCCACATTCCCCATTGTAACATACGGCTATGTGGACAATAAAATTAAAGGTTATTACTTACAATTTCATGCATGGAAAAATGAAGACCAAGTCTATATCGTCTTAAAGGTAGTCCTTTTTACTTCAAGCTATATATATATATATATATATATATATATATATATATATATATATATAATTATATAATTGTTCTTAATTAAAAGATAATTATATTTTAAAAATGAGTGTATCTATAGACAGATTATCTATTTACATGTGTCTTACTGTTTTGACACCTCGAATATTAAGAAATACTTAAATATGTTTATAAAAACATTTTACTAGTTTATACATATTCATATATTTATTATGGTATACAGTGTACTATATTTTGATATTAATCTATATAATATCAAAAGATACAGAGCAACTATACAAAAAATTTACATTATGTAAACTACACAACAATATCACTGTCCCAAACCAGTGTATGTCATAACGCCCCAAGCAGTGATAATCAGATAATAACCATACTAATTCATGAATTCAAAGGTTATAAGTTATAAGATGAAATCGGATGTGACAGCATCATAATTTTTATTGGAGCTCAAAATGCCTCCTTAGTGTACACTGGAATCTCGGAATTACATCGCTTCTTTTGCAGGGCGTGGCAAAGCTACCAAACTTCTACCTCCGTCATCTGCACTTACCGACTCTATATTATTCATGGGGAATCAATACTAATTTTAACTTTGTTGAAAAATAAAAAAATCCACATATCTATGATATGGGTTTCAATACATCTATTGCCCAACAGTGATCTCTGCCATAAAAATGAAAAAAAAAGTTCTCTATTAACCAAAAACATTGCTAAAATGACAATAATTATTGAATAGGCTCAAATATGTCCCAATAAAGCTAAGACCCAAGATTAAACAATAGAAACATTTGAAATCATTCATTTCCCACCGAACATCTCCAATCAGTTAAAATAGAGTCACCAACTACTCAAAACAGGTACTAGCTTAAACGACGCAAAGATCCACACTCAAATACTAACTATGGTACAACTCAATACTAATGAAATTGACATTAAAAACTACATCATTACAATGGCTAAGGACTCGACAAATCTAAAAGACCGTATTCATAAGTGGCTTTGTATTCACAGTGGAAATCCAAGTCTGTCCAACTGTGCTGATGAAGTTGATGAAGAGAGAAATGGCCACTGAATGACTCTTGCTGCTCTTGTTTCCTGCTCTCGTGTTCTACACAAATCACTGATATGTCTGGATTTGTCTATTCTTGTATTGTGCCCAAATCCCTGATAGATTTAGGTTGGTCTCTGCTTTTCTCTCAGTTCTTGTACGCTTGGTGCCCATACAAAACAACCATCACTCTAACAACCCATTCTGTAAGAACTGTGTAAAAAGGCAAGCCTCGATGTCCTACTATTCCCAAACATATTTATTCCCTACCTCTGCAGGTCAGAAAATGCCGAAAAAACCTGTAAGACACAAAATATTCCTAAAGAGGCATTAGGATAAAAAACAGATGACTCAGAATGTCAACTATTGTGTAAATTGATTGAAATGCTAGTGCATGTGTCTACATTAAAAGAGAGATTTAAAGATGTGTAATAAACCATGCCTGTTGCAAACTATAACTATAATGTTTCTATTGAAAATAATCTTATTATTTTGATTATATTACTATTTTTATAATATTTTCATAAAATGGAATTGTTAGTTAATTTTTTGTTTCGAAATGACTCCAAATACTTCCACAGCAATGCAACAGGTTAAAGATTAATATTTTTTGGTCACTCAAATTTAACAGTAAAAGTTAGTCCCCATAGAATATAATCTTACAGAAAATATCTAAACCATCATTCATAATTTTCTAACAAAATTAGGAAAAAAATATTTGAAAACCGAAACTACCAAATTTAATTCTCAAGGATTTGCAGATTAAAAAGTGGGCGTCTGTAATTTCTTCGCGACCTCTTTTCAAATGCTATACAATTATCAAGATGTGCAGATTCCCTGGATCCATCAACAAAGCCACTGATTATGACTTTTTCCATCCCCAAATGGCCCAAATTTACCCATACTCCTATAACTTTAATTGCAGAAAAAGAAAAAGAAAATCCCATTCAAATGCGGAAGTATTGAAGTTACAATTTTAGCATCAACCAGCTTTGTATTTGAAAAAAAATAAATAAATAAAATTCTAGATCTTTTTTGATTTACAGATAAGATGAATGAATATGAACAGAAACGAACCAGATTAGGAGAAAAATATGAGAGGAGCCGGGTGCCATCTACATTTGTCATCCCATTACGCAATTAATTATTGGTAAAAACATTAGTTTTTAAGCAACAATGAGGACATGAGATGTGCAGATCCTTGCCACCATTAGCAACCTCCATCATGGTAATACAGTGGGAGCTCTTAACGACCAATTTTACCGGGTCTTCCTCATAATGTGTTCTTCACTTGTTGGACATATTTGCTTGTGAGAGAACAGAAGAGATGAAGGGATATTTTAAGCAAGGAGATAAGGAGATATAGAAGGGCAAGTTGATTTAACAGACTAATTAATTGGTAGAACAATGTGCCTGACAGTTGTTTTATTGAAATTTAAATGTATGGAATGAGATGGCATCATTGCACCTTGTGTTCCAGTAGATGCACCATCTTTCCCTTCCAATAAAAAACTACCGGCATCATGCATTGTGGAGACCACACCTAAATTATAGGTTGGCCTCAGTCTCTCCGTCTTGATTTTCCAAATGGCGGTGAATACATCCATTATTACTCTGTCTTGTTCAGCGCTCAATGTTTTGAAAGAAGCAAAGTCCCTCATAACATCCAATTTTTTTTTTATCAATCATAGCTCTCAAAATAATATATTTTATTTCTTCTGTTAAATAACTTGCAAGTTCTTTTAACAAAAGTTTGGACCTTTTTTTTTTTAAACACAAATATCAATGTAATTTGAATGGAAAGGGAAGAAAAGATTAATCCCCAGTTACTGCAAACAAAGATAATAGTCCCTCCCTTCAGGACTAATAACAAATATGTAAAGAATACTATACTCTAGAGCCTACGTTATTTACAATCCCCTCTCCCCCTTCCCCCAAAAAAAAAAAAAAAACTGTTGGGTCGTGACGATCTCAAGTTGATAAATATTATGATACTTAAGGGGAGGTGTATTTTTAGCCCGCAACTATTGGCTTCGAGATTTTTTAATTCCAAGATTCTAATAGTTGAATGGCTTTCATTTCTTCATAATATCAAAATTTCATACCCGCTCTCCAAAATCCAAGGAGACAATGGTTGCATACATTCTGGACTTGTAAATATGTCGAAATTATTTGGTATAAATTTATAGTTCCATGGAGTTTCCTGACAAGGGGATGGGGGATGGGGGTCTGTGTTTGGGGATGGTGGTGGGAGGTGGTGGGAAAGCGGTGAAAATACATATAGTACTTGAAAAAATAATTTTAAAAATATGTATAAAGAATAAGTATATTGCATTAAGCATCAACAATTTAACAATTAAGTTTTAACTTTTTAATAATGAAATTTCAATTTTGAACTTTGAACTATTGAACCAATGAACATTGAAAATCAAAATCAAAATATCGAATTCAAAATTTTCAAAATTTCATAATGATGATTCATGATTACAATCAAGTATCAAAAATATTCAAAAATAAAACACTAAATACTAAATACCAATGAGTCAATGGTTAATCATCCCCAAATCTCTCACCAACTCCTCATCACTAGAATTGTTGGACTCTACATGCTTAAGTTCCTCCAAACCAATACCAACCAACCTTGTCTGTGTAGCATCTTGTATAAGTGTAACTCTACCAGGCCTTTACACATACCACTTTGGATTGAATGCATAGGAAGCCATGTGCAAGGGAGTATTGAGCTTCTCCTATCTATGATGAATGATCGACTGATATGTTCTTTGTAGAATTACAATGTGGGGTCCTTCTCTCGTAAAACAACCTTCATTTCATCAAGCATAGTATCAATGCACTCATACATCTCTCCAAGGGTAGGTGCATTTACATCCCCATATCTAATCATTGTGAAGACTAGAGTAATCAATATGTAGCCTCTACCAATTGTAATGGTGTGATGTCTTGTCATCCCCTTGGCAATATTATTGGTAATACAAAAAGACATCCAATATGAGGGAGGTTACAAGGGGGATGTTTAAGCCCCCCTGCCTGGAGGTTCCAGGGTGGAGCCCTCGAAAAAAATTCTAGAGACATGTTTTTAGAATTAAAAAAACACACTTTTTGGCATCTTCTTGTGTGGGGGATGCCTAGGCATTTCCTAGGGGGTCGAGGGATGTCTGGGCATCCCGTGGACATCCCAGAGTCCCCCAAATGTCCCCTTTTTGAAGGGATATCTTGGGGATGCCCCCTCTTAGAGGGAAACATCTTGGAGATAGCAACGATTTGGGGCAGAGGTGAAGGGATGGAAAGGGGACGTCCCCTTGATGTCCCCACATCTCGAGGACATCCCCATCCAAAAAACATGGGTATTTTTTTTGGTGGGATGCATCCCCATGGAACACTTGATAAATTCTAACAAGATCTACCATCTATTTTCTCTTTAATATTTTATGGTAATGTGCATTGCTTGGCATGGGGATATCTATGAATATGCTTTCCAAAACCTTCACAAAAATATTTACTAAACACACATGATAAAATAGGTGTTATTCATGTTTTTATAAAAGTACTATTTCTTAATTAATGGCAATTTTAAATTGAGAATTGAGAGATGCAATAATTAGGGTTTGTATGAGCAAGGTATGGTAGCAGTGGATGTCATGGTGCAAGCAGGGTTCTATTCTAGATTTGTAATAGTGTAGGTTAAAGCATGGTGTTTGTAGCTAATAATATGAGGAAGTAGGATTTTATATCATCTTACAAGGATGTTGTTTGTTCTAAAGCTCTATCAACATCAGCTCCACCTATGATTTTTTCCAATCTTGATATTGTGAAAAAATTAGATGAAGTACTAACAGTGAAGATCAGTTATCTTGAGGTATCTGAGTTAATCTTTGATTTTGCATATTTTTCAATTATTTGTAGGTTTAATATATTTTGACATCGCTCAGAAGAATTATATCATTGGATCCATGCTACTTGGATGAGCAATTATGGTATCCAATGGTGTTCCAAAGGGTTCTTCATAGTTAATTTTCTTGACCCACAAGATTATCAGAGAGTGTTTAAAGAGGGACCCTAGTTTTGAGATAGAACTGGGCTTTATTACCCCCTGATTCTTCAATTTTGATCCCTCGACAATGGTGGTGACCAAAATATCAATTTGTATTTGGCTCCCAAATCTCCCTCTTCCCTTCTAGCTCCTCTTAGTATGTGAAATGCTTGGAAGATTCATCAAGATGGATGGTAAGAGAGCTAAGTAAGGGTTGTCTACATATACTCGTATTTGTGTGGAGGTTGACCTTAGTGAAGGTCTCCTTGGGAAAATTCACTTGTAGTATAATACCTTCTATTAGACCCAAACTTTGGATTATGAAAATATTATCTTCAAATGTCATTTCTACCATCAAACTGGCCATCTTCATAAAGTTTTCCCTCACAGGGGGAAGCCAAAGAAGAAAAAAAACTAGTCTATCTCTATGAGGTTTGCCCTCACGTGATCGTATGAATACCCTCTTTCAAACAAGGGCACAAAAAAAAATAGAGATGGCATAGAGAAAAATGAAAGTACATAATTTATTGGAGAAATGGTTGTGCCAAATTCCTCTTTAAAAACAACAATTATGGATATTGCTATAAATGGAGGTATCAAGAGATCACATGAATCAGACATTTTTTATTCTGATAAAGATCAACTCCCTTTTGTTTCTCGGCATTCTCTTAAGCTCCCAATGGTAATTGTTAATCTGATAGGTATTGGTAGTCCAAAGGGTTGGTTAGAAGTTCAAAATAAAAAGGACAAAAGAGGTCGTATTGTGTATATAAGATTTAGTCATTTATGATTTTTTGTCTTCTGCTTTATTCTTGCTTAATTTGACTTGTTTATTATTTCCCTCCTAAAACTGATATAACTTGTTGTGGTGTGACTTTTAAAGTGTGACTTTTCCATCTACATTTTTGTATAACTAACATTGTATTTTATCATATTTTATTAATAAAAGTGCACTTTTCAATCAAAAAATTGAAAATTGAAAAAAAAAGTTAAGAGATAAAATCTTAACAAATATTTAAAGATAGTTATATGCTTTTTAAGTCCCATTAAATTTTTATTATTTATTTCACAAGTCCCATTAAATTATGATTATTCATTAATCTACAATAAAAACTTTTTAAGTCCCACTATTTTTTTATTATTCATTTCATATCTCCATTAAATTGTGATTATTTATTAATTTATAGTAAGACTTAAAACAGTCATTTAAAAAAAAGAGTAATATAATCCCATACATATATAATAATACTTAAAACAGTTATAAAAAATGAGTAATATAACTCCTCCACACATACATAATAATGTCACATAAATAATAATTATAAAATATTTTTTTCAAATTAAAAAAGAAATGAAAAATTGAAAAATATAAAATAAAATAAAATTATAAAAGAGATGCTTGTTAAAAAGAAATTATAGAACCTCGGGTTATGAGGTTAAACTGTTTCTTATCACTGACTATAGTGTTACTCATATTTTGTTTTGTACTCTGAATTAGTATTAGTTATCTATCATACCCTCAACCCCTCAATTACGATATACTAGAAGGCATCTTTTTTTCTCTTCGTAAAGATGAAGAAGATCGTGTATTATTAACGCTTACAACTCAAACTGTAAGATCATATGGATTTGGAAAGAACTTTTCCTATATGAAAAAGGAATCATAAAAAAGATAGTTATAAAAAATTTGCCAGGATCTAATATTCTCACCTAATTAAAAAATGAAATAAATAAATAGTAATGAAAGAATATGTTTTTTAATTGAATTTGGAAAGAACTTTTCCCATATGAAAGAAAAAGGAATCATAGAAGAGATACTAATAAATTTTTTGGCTGGGCCTAATATTCTCAATAAAAAAATGAAATTACAATGGCTGGACCTAATATTCTCAATTAAAAAATGAAATAAATAAATTGTAATGAAAGAATATGCTTTTTAATTAAAAAATGAAAGAAAAAAGTTAAAATAATTAATGCAATAAAAGTGTTTTAGTTGAGATTGTTAGCACAGAGGAAATTGGTTTTTTGGGTAGTAGATTTATTCTTAACAATTTGGTGTTAGCTTGAGAGACCATTGAATGGGCTCAACAATCCGCTCAAGATGCTTTAATTATCAAACTCAATTTTGATAAAGCTTATGATCACATCTGCTGGACTTTCATTCTTAATATGATGAAATGACTAGGTTTTAGAACCAAAATTTGAGAATATATTAAAATATTGTTCATTGATGTCAATACAAGAGTTGTTGTCAATGGAGCCTTTCCCCCCAATTCCCTTTACAAAAATCTATACACCAAGGCTGCCCTCTATCACCATTCATATTTTTCTTAGCTACTGACGCCCTTGGTTACCTCTTTCAACATGCACATGCTTCTAAGGTTATTCATGGTATTTCATTCTTTGGTAATGTCAAAGCGCTTAACTCCCATTTTGTTGATGATAGCATGTTGTTTATCCAAAATTTAGTAGATGAAGTAACTCATACTCTTGATGTTTTGGATCTATTTTATACTATCTCAAGATCCAAGCTTGCCATGAATAAAACCGAATTCATTATGACTCATACTAACCCACACCCTCGCCCCCCCTCCAAACCCAACCCCCCTCCCCCCCCCGTCCCCCTCCCCCCCCCCGTCCCCGGATCCCTAGTGAATGGCATGAAATAAACATGGTACAATCACTAGATACCTTGGTATTCCCTTTGGGATTGGAGTCTCCCTCAAGGATATGTGGAATTGGTTTATGACCAAATTCAAAGGCAAACTTTTGAGTTGTACCACTTGGTTCCTTTCCATGGCTAGACACATCCAAACTGCCAATAAAAACCTCTTGGCGAGTCATGTATACATCTCATCTTGTTGGCTGCCATCCAAAAAAGTTTATAACCAACTCAATTGATCAGGAATTTTGTTTGGGCCAAATGGGGAAACAAGAAGGGCTCTCCTACCACATCTTGGTTACACTACATTCAACTAAAGGATAAAGGTGGTTTGGGGATTATTGACCCTTACACTTAGGGCATTTGTCTCACCAGTAAATGGATTGTGCAAGATCTGGAAGAAGAGGCTCCATAGAAATATTTAGTTTGATACTACATTAAATCTGCAACTGCTAGCCATGCCTAAGAAAAAGTCAATTGGAATGATAAGCTCCTTCTAGTCCCATATTTCAAAAATCATGGGTCAGCTCCATTCAAATCCATTTGGAAAGCATGGAAAGTCATCTCGAAGAATTTAGTTTAGTATGATCAATCATTTAGTCACGGCCTCAGCTTTGCAAACTCTTCCATATGGTGGAATCATCTAATTCAGAAGGATGGAAAACCCTTTGGGGCTATTAAAATTTTTAAAGGCAAGAATATTTTCAAAAAGGGGATTCAAGTGTTTCGTGATTTATGGGATCCCATAATCCTCAACTAGAAGTCTTGGAAACAATAATGAGCTAAGTTCAACTTGACATTTCTTAATAAACAACCTCTTCTTCAAATACAATAACTTGTTCCCCCTAACCTCTTTTGTCTTCCATCCTTTCCTTGTCATTCTAGATTTTTGAAAGATTGGAAATGGCCTAATAAATGTAATATATGCTTCTTTCCTCTCAAAACCATTTATAGATAGCTCCTTCCTTCAATTTTGCTTTCACCTCGTCTTAATGTCAAGTGGAACTGCAAGTTTAGCCAAACAAAATGAAATGTGATCAGCGATAAAATTTGAAGTCTAACGCTGATGCTCAATCTCAGCTCTTGGCTTGGAAGATTCTTCATGTTAAGTTAGCTATTGGTAATCACCTCAAATTTATCCATCCTCCATTATCATGCCCCTTTTATGCTAAATTTGAATCTATAAAATGTACTTTCTAGTTTTTCTCTCATGCTCAGAACTTGCGGCATTCTATTTTCTCCCTACTTCCCAGCCTCTTCAATCACACTTGGTCATTGAAATAACATTCTTTGGTGTCTCCCATCACCATAATATCCTCACTCAACTATGTAGGTAGGTCATCTTTAAATTCATTCGAAAGTTTCATTGTGTTGCTATTTTTTCCAGCATCTCTCAACCTCTTAAAATTGAAACTCAAATAATTTTCTAGAATTGCTTGTTACAAATTACAAATTTGATTTGTCTTGGATCATTTAGAAACTAGCAATGATCTTAAAATGTCTATCTACAATGTTCAAGCACATTTACAGTCAGTTGACAGATAGACATCTTACTAAGGAGGTTGTTTTTTAGAGGCTTTGGAAAGTTTTTTACCTGTTCAACATTGACCTGATGATTAGTGTTTCAAATTTGTGTTGTTCAATATCTTTTTGGAAGGGATATATGAGTTGTTGTAATTATTTTTGTTGTAACAACACATTTTGATATTGAAGATCTGTTGTTATTATTCATGTTGTAACATGTTTTATTTTCTTTATATGATGTAATGATGGCTTGGAGCTACTATTTTTATTGCTATGTAACAACATGTATTGTTATTTATGTACACTCTAATGGTGGCCTATTTGGCACCAATGCCTTTAGTTATGTTTTTTTTTGCTAATGTAATCTAATTTTTTCTTCTTTATCCAATTAAAAAAAAACTAATTCATTACTTTTAATAGTTTGGCGTTGACTTGGTGCATGTCCATGACCATTATAGGCACCAATTTAATTGATCGAATGATTTTATGTATGAAAGTTTAATGACCTAATGACTGGAGAGATGACATCTGTGTTAAAAAATCCTTTCCAATTCAAAGAGGGTTAGGTAATTATCACATCATTCGTGAACCGACTCAATCACATGAATTTTGTGTGAAGAACAGTAAAAAACATTGTCAAAGATTTAACGTTAGAATAATGTAACAATTTTTAAAAATTAATATTTTAGATCACATTTTTTATAAATTATTATGAATATTATATTATTATTAATTAAAAGTTATATTATCATTTAAATTTTAAATTAATTATTTTTAACTAAATTTATTTATTTATGTTAAGAAGGATAATGAAAGTTATATTATTAATTTGAATTCAAATCAGTTACATTTATATGTCGAAGAGGACAATAAAAATTGTATAATCAATTCAAGTTTACGCCAATTACATTTATCCATATTAAAAAAGATAATAGACATCATATTGTCAATTAAATTTTGAAGTCACTACATTTACCTATGTCAAAAAGGACAATTAAAATATATTATAAATTCAATTTTTAATTCACTACATTTACCCATGTCAAGAAAGACAATAAATTCATTTTATTAATTCAATTTCTAATCAACTTTATTATACCATATTATATTGGGAAGTCACTTCCATAGATTCATCTTGATATCTTAAAAAAAACATTTGTAAATAGGTAACAATTAGTAACACTATTTAATTGTTGACGGATGTTTTGTTGGCTAGGCCCACCACCTGCCTTTCCTCTAAACTTCTTTAGAAGTGAATTTATTTCAACAGAGGTTAATCTAAGCTTGGTATTGTTTGAAGGATAAAAATGAACAATATTACATATGTTTACATATTATTCTTTTGTGTAAACAAACAAGGTAATCTGATAATATAAATTTCCCATTTTAGTAACTTTTAAATAGATATGTTGGCTAATACACCTATGATCTTAAACTCAATAAAGGACATAAAGTGCCAAGTTCCTGCGGGGCAATATCAATTTTTCTATTACAAATCTTTCTTTTTGAAGAAGCTTGAAAAATATCATTATTAATTTTACAAATCCATTAAACATATTGATGATGAGGTTGCAAAAGAGTGCTCTAAAATACATATTTGCATCACCAAAAGTTTTATAATAACCAAATAGAGTTATATATATAGAAACAATCATGATTTCATCTCATAACCATATGGATTCTATGTCATTAAACAACTCCCTTGCATAATCTTGAAGATGCAAACAAAATAATTATGCGTGATCAGAGGCCATTCTTTGTTAGAGCAGGGTTTGAAGATCTCCATTTTGGGTACATAGTTTTTACTAAAGATTAAAGCTGCTTTGTGACTTTTGTTCTTGTCATAAGAGACTAATAACTCGTTCTCCAACCGCAGACCTGCATGAAACCGCTTGAATCTAAATACAAATTCCTTGATAGATACATACCAATAAAAAAATCCTGTGGTTGATTTGTTTGTGGTGGGTAATTGTTAAAATTATATCATCAACCATCTGACAGACCAATTACTACAAGATTTATGTTAAATCCAAAATTCTAGGAAGAAAGATCAGTGTTAACCAAATTTTAAGTGAACATGAGCAAAGCAATAAGAAATCTCTAAACAATAAATACTTCATTATTTACCAAAAAATAAATAAAATAGAAGAGCAAAACCATTAAATACAGGGGTTGAAATTGCACATTACATTTCAGCCTTTCCAAACTTGATAAAGTCGCTTAGCTGGGGTCTCCATATACCCTGAATCATCCATGATACCAACAAAATCTACACAATTTTCTCTGACAAATTGTTTTTGTCTGCAACTAAGCTATTCAATATGTGAAAGTAATGTTAACTTAAATCCACCCCATCATTTAAAGATTGGGGAATAAGTTCAATTCCAGAGAGAAACCATATGAGATCGCTAAATTAGTATCAGAGCAATTGTACCTGAAAATAATACTTTAATCTAAATCCATCGGTGAGGGAAATCGTACGATAAGGATGACAAAGAGGTTTGCATAGAGATCTGCAGAGAAGGCAACAACACTCAGCTTATGACCTTCAAAGATGATCAATGACAAGTGTTTCTCTGCATGCACATAAAAATCATTGCAGTCCTCAAATTAACTGGGCAGCCGCAGATTTGCCGAAGAATATTGGCGCAGACGTGGAGTCGTTAAGGGGCAGTTACAGACGCTGGTTGAGTCTCACTTGACATAATAATATGTGCATAAAAACAACGAAATCTAAAATGTAACAAGAATATTTTGTTCAGGAAAAAAACAATCACTAATCCATCTACAACTAGTAAAAAAATGACTAAAATTATATATAAACAAAATTAATTTTCTAAAACTACAGGTCATAACAAATGTCAAAAACCATAGAACACAATACCACTGTCAAAGCTACGAAAACCCTAATTAAATTCTCCCTCCCCGCTGCTCGCCCCTCCCCGCTAGCTGCCCACTGCAAAAAACACAAGACAAAGAAGCCATGTCAAAATCGAGAAGCTAATATTGCAGTAGAAAAATATAGACAAAGACTACATATTAAAATGGATTCATGTGCCAGAAGTGAAAGAACAAATTAAGTTTTTTCTCAGTTTAAGAATAATAATGCTTTAAAATCATGTTAATTGCATGCATCGTAAAACCGTGTGCAATCTGCCTTACCAGCCCCAAAAAAGGAAGTCCCTAGACCAAAAACTTGGCAATATTCTGGGGCCTGCGAATATCACTGTAACCCACCAAAATATGAACAAAAAGAATTAACAATTGTCTAATTAAAACCGCCATCACCACCAATTCTTTAATGCACTAATGCAACATTCAATGTTAAATCATCTAACCAAACAATCTATACTGCGGGAATAAATACGATATTTAATGGCAAATGAAATTCGTATGCCACGCAATTACCTTCACTACACCCAAATAAATGCCCTGTATCGATTCCATTGAAAGGCTCAATATTATGAATTTTTTTTGGGCCCAATCAACATGCAATTTTTTTTTTCTTTTTTTAACTCATTAAAAAACTTACAATTTTACTTTGCAAGATTTATACAATTTTTGATACATTAATCAATGTCATTTAATTTGTTAATAGACTCAGTCCAATTCTAAATTAAAGCTAACCGTATCCTTATAATCTCCCTTCGAGACTAATAACGAAAACATGGGTATATCCACACAAAAAAAAAAAAACTGAACGATTCTTACGACAATAAATGGTTTCATAAAATGCATTAGGAAAGTGGAATAAAAAAACACTGGCAAATTATATGTAGCTGGTAAATAGAAAATTGAAGCATATATTCCAGTAATAATAGAATCAAGGTTTTAGAAAACTCCGTTCAGGGTAAAATTGTGCATATTCTAACCAGAACTAATATAAAATTTTGGACAAGAATAACTCCATCCAAAAATTTGGAATATTGTGATATAACATGACTAACAACCTATTGTTGGTTTCTAACCAAATACTTGATCACGTAACGAAGAATGGCTCCATGATCAAATAATACCAATTCAATCTGTGAAATGTCAACCACTCATAAAAAAGAAAGGCCCATAAAAATGAAATAGCATATAGACAATTAGGCCTAAAAAAAAACTTTAAGTGAAGGTAATATCAGGCAGGGTGGTATATTACCTGTGTATCAAACCTTTCAACACAGGTGAATGATATACCAGTGTCTGTCACAACAATAACATCTTGCCCTAGCTTGGTTTGACTGATGTCACTCTGAAGATCTATTGTGTATCTCTCATGTCCAGTAAGGCCAAGTGAATCTGCATCCTAACCAGGCTTGAAGCACAATGGAATAATTCCGATACCAACCAAATTACTACGTTGAATTTGCTCAAATCTCTTTGCAATGACATCCTTAACACCGTGGTTCAGACAATTATTAAAAAAATTCAGGAACGATTTGGCAATACGCAGTTTATGCTGAAAAGAGTAGCAATTAAAATTAAGCTCACGAAAGGCATTAATAATGGCATAAAATAATAACATGGGGCCCTTTGTAGCTCTATCTCTAGAACTTCCACTGCCATATTCAGCTCAAACAAGAACAATTGTATCATGCCCTTCATTTTTCTATTGCTGAAAAATTAAAGCTCAAATATATGATTAGTAAAAACAAACCAACACTTGCAGTCCCTCGTTGACAATTTACACCATGCTTTTCAAGGCTTCTGAGATTGCTTGGCACAACCAGTTATCTATCAAGATGAAACTAATTTTATGCATCCACTAAATGTAGGATCTGTGAAGTTTGTGTAATAAACTATCTGGATACTATCTTTCTTCTGAACATGCAAACCATCTTAGACATTATCTTGAAGCAGAATTGTAGTTGGCTCTGTAGAAACCCGCCATGCAGCGAGCAATACAACTGTTATTACCTGGTAGCACGACGCCTATCAGCTGCCAGCACGAACGTTAACCATGTGCTACACGAATATTTAATACTATATAAATAGTTAGTATGGTATAATATTATTATTAATAATATAATGTAAATAATATTATGTACTTATTGTCTTTGTATTATTAATATTAATAATACACAACATTATAATATGTTTTTTAAAAAAATTATGATATAATATTATAATTTATAATATATTATTATTATAATATTATATTAATGTAATATATTATATATTATAATAATATTATTATCTAATTTATTGATATATATGATATTTATGAAAATGAATATTTTATAAAAAAAATTTAATGTTCTGTGTATAAAAGGAGGGATGAGGTCAATGGTCATAGGTTTCAATTGAAATACAACAATCTCAGTTTTAACATAATATAAAATTGCATCTCTATAAATGTTTAATTCTTTACAAAATTAAACAACTTAGGGTTGACTGACTCAAATTACATGACATTGAGGTCCTAAATAAAATCTTCTAGCTTCCATTCAACCATCCTACTAATATATTGACCCAACGAAATTAGACAAGGGTTAAGAACATATGGAAATGCAAGACTCGGATCCCTTGAAGAAAGGGCAAGGACATACAAAACATGAAAATAGTGAAACATTTCAAGGTGAGCTAAATGGTAATGGCTAGGAGAAATGGAAAACTATTTCAGGGGATATCATATACCAACCCCATATTCAAGGTAGTTGTTGGTTTTACATGACCAACACCCATTGCAAAGGGGTATGTAACTTGCAAGGTAGAAACATATTTCATTGGATATTTTTAATTTTTAAGGATAGACGAAGATGTAATTAGAATTGATTTGATTGCAGCAACAGTCCACATTTTATCTATAGCTCAAATCAACAATGCAATATCATTGATGTCCCAAGTATATATTTTATTTTCCATTCATCCATGATGCCAGTATGTTGAAACCTTTGTTATATTTAATATCATATAATAGAAGGCACATATCACACACCAACAATAGATTTAACACATTTTTTTGCATTTACATGACCTACACCTATAACAAAGGGGTCTACAAATTATAAGGTGTTTTCATCTTTTATAAGTCATTTTCTATTATCAAGGATGGATGAGGACATCATTAGAGATGATTTTATGGAGACACAACTCCACATGGGATGTGTATCTCAAATTTGTGTTGTACTATCACTAATGTTTTTGTGATAGTACCTAGCCTCTTACCCATCAATATTTCCAAAAACAAAATCCCAAAGTTATGGATACTAGTCTTAATAGCAACCCTCTTCATATTTTGAATTTAAGGGGATTTGTAGCCTTCTAGGTGAGTAACTTATATCATATCAGTTGCAGCAAAGGGGATCATAAGCCTTTCCAATCCATAATTTGTTACACAAGCTACATAATATTCCTCAACCAAAACATTCCTACATTTATGGGCATTTCAAGCTCTGTATGAAGATGTTTTAACACTCTAGTTGCTCTAAGAGCAATCTTGAGTCTCCTAGCCCAATTTGAATTTTCCCTACTTAGATTGTGAATAATATTAGGTAAACTCCCTTTGGGTATGTGATCATAAGCCATCGACATCTCCCATCTCTAGCCATCATAGCATGCCCTTATCGAAACTAAGTTTTCATCCCTGAGTTAACAAATATTATAAATTGTAAAAAAGAATGATTCCAATTACATTGATAATATATTTTTTTATTATTGGTAAAGTGAATTTTTTGAAAGTGACCCTACCCTTTTATAGTGGAAAGATAGATATACAATTAATGCTCAATGAAACTCCTCTTCTAGCAAAAAATTAAAGTCGCATAAATGCTCACACAACACTGCAACCTTGCTATGAAACTAAATGATGCTATAATCCACCCATATAATTTTGTATTCAAGATATGAGGGTCATATTCAATGGTTTTGGCTCCTTCTTTCATCTACCTCTTTTTTTATTGTTCACAACTATACATTCTCCTCCTTCCCTTGAATATGAAAAGATGGGAATGGAGACATCAAGTGCATCAACTAGTTTGTAGTTCTTCAATGGAATCCTGGCCAAAAAAACTCTCAGTAGAATCTAAAGCTGCATTATTAATTTTTGAACTTGATTCCACCTTTATCAAGGCTACATCTAACTCAGACTTATTTTCTTCTAAGTGCTCCTAAGACCTGACCTCTTCTTCTGAAGTGACACCAATAACTTGATCCATCTCCCCAGATTTCAATCCTTCTTGGATCTCTTTCTTTTGGATAATCATAGTCTTTTCTTCTTCAATCTTAAAATCATCTAAACCCTCCATCGTAAAATGATCGGGAAGGGCATCCTTCCACTATGACGATCCCAAATTTTTTATAGGGTATTTGGCATGATCCAACCATATGCCCTATAAGAAAACATATCATACATCGGAATGGTAACCCTTCGTAATCAATGGTTTGAGACCAAGTAAAATTTTGGAATTTCAAATCGATGGTTGAATAGAGTTGAGAGGAAATTTCCATGTTAAAAAGTATTCTATCAAAAGTGGTATGAAGATAATGAGTTGTAGATTCATCCAATGCCAACATTTATCCTAGGGCCTTGCCTATCATAGATAGGTTTGGAGGTATGGAAGGCATACCCAATTAGTCCTCATGTTGAAAGATTCAGTCAATGGGTTGAAGGTGGGAAACCATGGCTTCATAAATAGATGTTGATACATGAACCAAATTTAATCTTGCATGATCTTATGCCGATCTTCTGTCATGTTAAAAATGGCTATCAATAAACCCATAGTGCATGTGTAGATCTCCAAATTCTCCTTCATTAACGGTCTTTACAGCTCTGAAATCTAATTGTGAAGCACCAGAAGACTTGGCCAAAACTTGTTGAATCTGAAAATGATTCCCCTTTTGGAAAACCATTCATCATTTTCCAGCACTTGTTTTAAGTTCTTCCTCCTTAAAAAACATTGATATGTTTGATTTTACAGGGTTTAATGGTTTTTTAGCCCTTCTGGAAACCACTACCATAAAATATTTAACATCCATCCTCCTTTGTTCTACTTCGCTAGGGGACTACGGCTTAAAGTGGTCAACAAAACCAGTTAATCCAACAATGTCAGCTAGAATAGGGCCTGCATACTTTGGCCCTCCCAAAACAACGCCCTTACAACTCCCCTTCCTATTCACAACATCCTTACTTCCCTTATCATTGGCCTCCGTCACCTTTGTTTTATGCACCCCTATCTGTTGCGACATTGCCTTCCATTCATTTTGTTCAACATTGACATTAATTTTCACTGGGCATGGTGCTTCATTCACAAATGAAACCAATTCATCCTCCCAATTCACCAATTTGCCAATCAATCAAGCTTCTATCGCTGCCTTCAAAACCTAGCACTATGTGCCCTAACATCACTCATTTTTCTTAAACTACATTGAGAATATCATAACTGTAATTTAATATCATGATATATAATATGTACATTTAATATATTAATATGTAGTTTAATATTTATATAGTAATATTAATATTCTACTTTATTAATAAAATATAATTAAGTAATATTATAAGGTAGTGTGTGTGTATATATATATATATATATATATATATATATATATATATATATATATATATATATATATATATATATATATATATATATACACTATGTATTATTATATATACTTTATATTTTAATATCATTTTAAATAATATATAAACTTAATATATTAAAATATTAATATATAGTATAATATTTATATTCATATATTATAAATAATATATATGTAATACATTATACTTTATATTATAATTATAATACTTATAAATATAAATATTCTATTATAATCTTATATAATATATTAAAATATAATAGTATAATTATAATTATTATAATAATAATATTTATTTAAATGGTATTTTTTAATTGTGTATTTTTTATGATAATCATAAGGCAAGGGGACTAAATTTAGCACACAACCAGAGTAAGAATTTCTTATTAGGGGAGAGAAATAGTGCGGGCTTCTCACCTTCTAGCCTCTTTCCCCATTGGTAAATATTTTGGGTGAGTGTAGTTCCTAATAAATCATCTTTGTCTCATAATTATTACCATTGTGAAATTAACCTAATGATAACCCAATGATGTATTTTTAATGATAATTGTGTAGATGATATTTATAGATTATATAGCACCTCGGTCTTATATACTTGATAAAATTAGACCTTTGTTGTTCATCTCAGTTTTGGACCTTTCTCACCTTTTGTAAGTCTTGCATCAATTTTATATTATTCCCTTTGGACTATCTGTTAGTCTGACCAGTCTTATGTTGATGACCTAAGCCTTCAATCTTGCTCAAAATGCTTAAAATGTGCTTATATTCCTGCTTTGCAAGTTTTGAGCCTATGCCTACTTTTTTTCTCCATGAACACTAATGTTTAAGAAAGACACTAATGTTGATGCTGGTGTCCTAACCCGATTAAGTGTCTATTTCCCTAAAGTCATCTATTTTACAAATGAAATATATCAAAATTGTTGGCCTAAGTGCTTTAATGCAAGTTACTTCTCAAAAGGCATTGATATAAATACAAGATCAACCTTCATTAATTTCTCACCTGGGAAAACCTAGTAAAAAGACCAAATAGGTCAATGCAACTTATCAAAATTACTTTATCAATCATTCAATTGAACAAAGCTTCCCTATTTTCTTACCAATCATAGATACATGATGCATAAGAAATAGGCCAAACTTTTGGAGGCCATAAATTTTGACCCGTAGCTCTATTTGAACTTTTTCACATCCTAAAATGACCTTTTTAAAAAGTTCATTGCTGCCCTAAGCCACACTTTTCACTTAGAGGTGGTTTCTATATTTTTGAAGGGCCAAATGTGACCATCTGAGGTTCAAAATTGTAGCTTATTATTTTTTTTAGATTTTCCTATTTTTAGAAATTGTATATTTTTATGACCGGATGTGAACTTCAGTTAAAATTTGCCTAATAGGCTAATTTTAATGTTTAGATTATTTCGAGAGATTTTTAGAGTTGCATGTGCTTACATGCGAAACTTAATAAAAATAATAGTTACTAAAAATATAAGTTATTTTTTAGATTTTAGTTTTTTTCATTTTTTTGCATGTCAACTCTAATTATGAGTTGAGGCTTATTTAAACATGGTTTGGGTTTAAAATTATTTTAATTCATTGAATATAAATCAATTTAGAGTTATTATTTTAGATCTTGGCCTATTGATAATTTATTATCTTGATAATTTTTGGGTTCATTATCTGGTATCAGAGCAAGTTTGAATCTTGGAGGAGTAATAAATAGAGAGAGGATGAGGAGGTATTGCATAAATGAACTAGACTATACAAGAGCTATAGAGATAAGTAGGAAAATTCACTGAGCTTATCACTAATAAGAGTAGAAGACAAGGTGGTGATGAGGAGGACATGGATCGTGATGAAGACGTTCAACAAGAAGAAGAATAACAAGAGTAGCCACCATCGATGGAAGAGATGATGATTCAGAATTTAGAGGAAAGAAATGAAGGAATCAAGGTTGATGGTTCATATTAAAGAGGCAGTTTAAAACTAGAGTTGATAGATTGGATGAATAGCATGGATAAGTTGTTTGAGTGGAAGACTATGAGAAAAGACAAGAAGGTAAAGTTTGCATACACAAAATTGAAAGGTCATGCAATGATTTAGTGGAATCACCTGAAAAGAGAGAGATAGAGAAGAGGTAAAGAGAAAATTAATTCATGAAAAAAGATGGAGAAGAATCTGAGGGATAAATTTTTTCCTGTGGATTATGCACAAACCCTATTAAAAAAAATTTAAAATTTGAGGCAAAAAGATCATAGTATATAAGAGTATACATATGAGTTTTATAAGCTTTCCATATGAGTGGATCATGATGAAACAAAAAAGTAGATGGTTGTAAGGTATGTAAATGGTTTGAAATTTACTATTCAAGATGAATTAAACATGCATAGAATAATTTTCATGGAGGAGGCTTATCAATTAGCTTTGAAGGCAGAAGAAAAACAAAATAGATAAAATTTCATAAGAACATCTCTTGGTCCAATAAGAGGTCATTCACCTCCAAATAGGGAACGAGGTGGGTTTAATAGCATAACAGATGGGTCTAATACCAATAGAGGTGAATCATCACATGGAGTAGAATGACAAGATGAGAATAGGCAAGAGTTTCAATAGCAACAAAGAGAAAGAGGATTTTAGAAAGGATGAGGTTATGGTGATGCTATAGGATATTTTATAAATCAACATAGATCTTAGGTTTGTTATAGATGTGGATAATAAGGACATAGATCATTTGAGTGTCCACACTATCAAGATCAAGAAAGGAGGTAAGAAGATCACCTAAGAGAGAATCTAGTTGAGGTTGAGATAAAAGAGAAAATAATGAAGTTGCACCTACAAATATTGGATAGAATCTCATGATGAGAAGAATAATGATCACTCCAAAGAAGGAACAAGTGCATAATAAATAAGTTGGTGATACATGGTTACGATCAAATATTTTTCAAATAAGATGTAATTTAGGTGGAAAGGTATGCAAAGTAATTATAGATAGTGGTAGATGTGAAAATATGATTTCTAAATAAATGATAAACTAAATTTGCAATGTGAAAAGTATCCTAATCTTTATCAAATTTTATGGTTTAAGAAAGGGAATGAATTTATAGTAGATAAAAGGTGCTTAATCAAGTTTTTTATAGGAAAAACTTATAATAATGAAATATGGTGTGATGTTATTCCGATGTATGCATGCCATTTTTTATTAGGGAGACTGTAAAAATTTCATAGGAAAGTAATTCATGACGGAGCAAAGAACACGTACACTTTTTGGAAAGGTGGTACAAAGGTAGTTTTTTTACCTCTTAAAGAGATATAGAAGACATAAAGCATGCTCTTTACTAAAGAATGTATCCAAGATATGAAGGTGGTAGGTTATTGTTATGTATTAATAGCAAAGAATGAAGACACAAAAATGATACAAATATCAACAGAAGTAGTAAGAGTGTTGAATTAATATGCAGATGTTATGCCTAATGAGTTATCAGATGGTTTACCGTCGAAGAGAGATATTCAACATCATATTGATTTAATTCTAGGATCACCTCTACCTAATCAAGTAGCTTATTGGATGAGTCCAATAAAACATGCAGAATTAAATAAATAAGTTACTGAATTGCTAAGAGAGAAGGTGATAAGGGAAAGTATGATTCTATGTGCAACGCCAGCATTGCTAACTCCAAAGAAAGATGAAGGATGGAAATGTGTGTGGATAGTAGAGAAATTAATAAAATTACAATCAAGTATAGATTTACTATACCTCATTTAGATGATATGATGGATGTGCTTGAAGGAGAAAAATATTTTACTAAGATTTATCTAAGGAGTGGTTATTACCATATTTGAATTAGTGAAGGAGATGAGTGTAAAACTATATTCAAGACTAGGGATGAATTATATGAGTGGATGGTGATGTCATTCAGATTATTTAATGCACCTAGCATATTTTGAGGTTGATGAATACAATGCTATGAGAATATATTAGTAAGTTTATGGTTATTTATTTTGATGATATTTTGATATTCAGTAAGACTAAAGAAGAACACTTACAACATTTGAGAATGGTATTGGATTTGTTAAGAAATGAGAAGTTGTATGTAAATTTGAAAAAGTGCAGGTTTATGTAGAATAGTTTGGTATTTTTAGGATTTATAATTTCAGTAGATGGTATGAGAATGGATGAAAAATAGATAAATGTAATTTTTGAGTGGCATATTCCAAAAATCATTACAGAGGTAAGAAGTTTCCATGGTTTAGCAACTTTTTATGGAAAACTTATTAAAAAATTTAGTAGTATTGTGGCACCAATAACATATTGCATGAGATGGAAGGAATTTGCATGGACTAGAGTAGCCACATAAAGCTTTGAATTTTTGAAGAAGAAGATTATAGAAAGATCAATTTTAGCATTACCAGATTTTATCAAAGTGTTTGAGTTTTATTGTGATGCTTCATTTGTGGGAATTGGTGTTATGTTGAGTCAAGAAGGAAAGCCAATAACATATTTAATTGAGAAATTGAATGAGGTAAGAACAAAGTATTCTACCTATGATGTTGAACTTTATGTAATTGTAAAAACATTAAGGCATTGGAGGCATTATCTAGTGCCTAAGGAGATTATCTTATTTACATATCATGAAGCTTTGAAGTATTTGAATACATAAAAAAAATTGAATAGTAGGCATGCAAAATGGGTATATTTCTTATAGGGGTATACTTTTGTGTTGAAACATAAATCGAGAAAATAAAATCAGTGAGCTGATGCATTGATCTAAAGAGTAGCGTGAATAAATACTATGGTGAGTGAAGTAGTTGGATTTGAAGCTATCAAATAATTATATGATACTGATCCATATTTTGGAAAGGTAATTGAAAAGTGCAAGAATCCATTAATAAGTGAGACAAATACTATTCATGATGAATATCTTTATAAGAAGGTTATCTCTTCAAAGGGAAATAATTATGCATTCCAGTTGGGTCTCTATGAGACAATATAATAAGAGAATTACATAGTGGAGGATTGGTTGGACATTTTGGTAAGATGAAGACAATAGCTTTTATGGAGGAAAAGTATTTTTGGCCAAATATGAAGAGATATATGACAAGGTATGTTTTAAGGTACAGGGTATGTCAGGTGGCTAAAGTACATGCACAAAATGTTGGATTACACATGCCATTACAAGTTCCAAGAGGACCATGGATAGATTTGAGTATGGATTTTATGTTGGGATTAACAAACACACAAAGAGGTAATGGTTCAATTTTTGTTGTTATAGATAAATTTTCTAAAATGGTTCATTTCAATGCATGTAAAAAACTAATGATGCCACTAGAGTTACAGAATTATTTTTTAAGGATATTGTAAGATTGCATAGTATTCCAAAACCTATTACTATAAATAAGGACATAAAAATTTTACGTCATTTTTGAAGGACTTTGTGGAAGAAGGTGAGTACTAAACTACAATTCCGTAGTGAATATCACCCAAAAATAGATATATGGACAGAAGTTGTGAATAGGAGCTTGAAAAATTTGTTGAGATGTATAGTGGGAGAGAAGCCCAAGTAATGGGACTTGGCTTTACCACAAGATGAGTTTGCATACAATAGTTTAGTGAATAGATCAATAGAAAAATCACCATTTCAAATTGTTTATGAAATAAATTATATGGTTATTTTAGATTTGGTGTAATTACAAATTATAGATCAAATTAGTGATGATGCAGAAGCATTTGTAGAGCATATGCAATAGTTTCAAAGAGTAAAAAAAAGTTGCAAGAAAGTAATGAGAACTATAAAGCATCAAAAAATGTCAAAATAAGATCCAAGGTATTTGAAGAATGAGAGTTGGTAATGGTTTACTTGAGGAAAGAAATATTTTCAAAAGGTGCATATAATAAGTTCAAGTACAAGAAAATTAGGCCATGCAAAATTGTGAAAAAAATCAATGACAATGCTTATGAGATGAGTTTACCACAAAATTTTGATATCTTTCAAGAATTTAATGTTTCAAATTTATATGAATTTCATGAAGAATATGGTGAAGGTGATGAGGATGAAGAAATAAATTGATAGTAGTAGGTTCCAAAGAAGAAGAAGGAAAAGAAAGTGTAGGTTTTAGATATGAAGATAGTGAGCACAAGGCAAGGGAATTATAACAAGTGTTTGGTATAGTGGGAAGGATTTCACCAAGAAGACAACACTTATATTACAGAAGGGAAGCTAAAGAATATTTAAAAATAAAAATGGTAGTATTACAATCAAAGCAACTTGTAGGAGCTGAGTTGTTTTTAACTAGAGGAGAATGATGCAGAAAAATAGGCCAAACTTCTAGAGGCCATAACTTTTAACCCTTAGCTCTGTTTGAGATCTTCCACATGCCAACACGACCATCTCAAAAAATTCATTATTTACCTAAGACATTATTTCCACTTAGAGGTGTTTTTGATTTTTTTGGAGGCCAAACATGACCATCTAAGGGTCTGAAATTATAGTTTATTGATTTTTTTAAGATTTTTCTATTTTTAGAAATTATATATTTTTATGATTAGATGTGAAATTCAATTAAAATTCACCCAATAGGAAAATTTTAATGTTTAGAGTATTTTAAGAAATTTTTAGAGCTGCATGCACTTGCATATAAAACTTACTAAAAATAACAGCGGCTAAAAATATATATTTTTTTAGATTTTAGTTTTTTTTGAATTTTTGCATGTCAACTCTAATTTTGAGTCGAGGCTAATTTAAACATGGCTTGGGTTTGTAATTATTTTAATTAATTAAATATAAATCAATTCAAATTTATTGTTTAATTTATCTTGATAGTTTTTGGGTTTATTAATACATTGCATCTATAGGTTTGAAATACTAAAGGAGAGGTTCGAGAGCATGATTTTCCAAGTTACAAGATAAGTCACTATTGTATATGATTTATACAATATTGCATGATTTTTACACAAGCCAACATGTATGGTATAACTACATCAGTCTGAGGCCCTCTTTAGATAATTGGCTATATAGATAGTGATCACTAATAAAAGGGTCTTTGGGGTTAGCTTCACACCGTGTGCCCACTAACCCATTTTTTCCCAAGGTCACCATGAAGATGAAGAACTAGGGTTTTAAAAATTCATGAAGAGTGACAGTCCATGACCTAGATCTGAATACAACAGAGTAAATGTTAGGACTTGTTCCAAAGTCTTAACGTTAGGTTAGATTTTTGGTAGGTAATAAATAATTATTGTAAATGGGGCATGCATCTTTTAGTAAAGACACCTCAATAAAATAAACTTAGTTTAATTATTAGGTAGTTTTAATGTTTTATATTTATTAATTAAAATTACCTTACGGGTTATTTTTTTGTATTTAGTTGGTTATAGGATTAGTTGTTTTTACCGGTCATTGGTAAAAACTATATAAATCCATGTTTGCATTGTAAAAGGGTTAATGGAGTAAATGCACCCTTATGTACTTGATTTTTTGAAATTAATAAAATACTTGTGCACTCGCACTAAGTGGGGACAAGGTTCAACCTATTTTGGTTTAAGAGTTATCAGTGGTATCAGAGCATGGTTATTTTGGAAGCTTGGTGAATTCAAAGAAGCAAGGTGATAAATCAATTCACGTGATATCTTTTGGCATGAAATAAGGTATGCCATATAAAATGAATTTTTTTTATTGGTTTAAATGTTTTAAAATTTATTAAATTATTTTAATTTTTCATATATTATTCACATTTAAACTTGTATTTTCCATATACCACAGTCTGGTCTTTTTGATCATTTGATACTCCATTTCCCTGTGCTAAACCTCCTCATTTGGCATAAAAAATAAATTTTTAGCATTTAATGTTATTAAATTCATTGTTTTTTTGACCAAAACCATATTTATACGGCCTTTTTATTTGAGAAAAACCTCTGTAATATTTATTCATGGATGCCTTTGGTATTTCCATTCATTCTCAGGCCTCTTAATAGCTAAAACATCTGCAAATGGTATTAAATCCCTATTTTTGCATTCAAATTAAAAATTTAGAATTTTTTTGAAATTATACGACCTGTTGTATGGCCTTCCAATGCCCAGGCTTCATTTTGAATCCATTCCCTGCAAAACATACCTTGAAAATCTACAAAAACTCAGTAAAAATCCCTTTTTTCAACCTGTATGAATTTGTACGGCCTGTAGGACAGAGAGAAGGTGGAGAAAAATATCCAGGAGTAGCCATGACATCCCAAGGGAAGAATGGTGAAGTATAAAACTTAGCAATTTATTTTTGATATTTCTAAAGTTTGATTTTCATTAAATTTGTTGTGACTAGGTCCCACGAGAGATAGCTTGGAAAAGAAGATGTAAAAAGAGAAAAAATTAAATTTATTTACTCATATGTAATTTTTTTTTTTTCCCTTATACACAAAATCTAGAATAAGTAGAAATTTCTGAGTGTAATGTTTTGCAAATGCTCTTAGAGCAATTGGTTAAGCTTATTTTGTTAGAAGCTTGCAAAGGGAGAGGTCAAGGGTTCAAATCCCTTCTTTTTGGAGAAAGTTATTTTTGCTTTGGAATATGATTTTTTTGAAAAAAGAATATTCTCTTTTTTAAATCAGAATATTTTAAAACACATACTTATTGTATTGTGTTATTTAAATTTTTGAAAAAAAGGTGGAATTCAATCATATTTCTTTTGCATTATTGTGGTGAGACAAGGGTGTAATTGGTGGAATAAGGTTGTAATTTGGTGAAATAAGGGTGTAATCATTGATTTTTGGTGAGGTTAAGTGAAAAACCCATCAAAAATACTTGTTTTTTTTCTTTTATGCTCTACGCGGAGGTTAAGTACAAAACCCCGTAGAAGCGGTGTCTTGTGTAGTGAGTGTGATATTTGTTTCATTTATTTTATATTTTATCACACGTTCCTCTACTGCACTTGCTTTCATTTCAAGATGCTAAAAATTCAAAATTTACTTTTAGATGGTGATAGATTAATAATTTGCAATTATTCAGATTGGAAATGATTGATGGAGGCTTCACTAGTTTTTAATGAGTTATGGGATATTGTTAAGAATGAAAATATCACATTGCCAACAGAGCAGGCTAAATTAGATATATTCAATTTGCATGATTCTAAGGCCTTATCTCTCATTAAATTTTTTTGTACTTGTGATACTTATGTTCATATTGAAAATTCTCCTCATAGTTACACTGCATGGAAAACATTGTCAGATTTGTATGATAAAAAACCTAAGCATAAGAAGATAGATATTCATATGCAATTGTTTACTTTGTCATTAGATTAATATGGGGATATGGGAGAATATATGTCTAAATTGAAAAATATCACTACTTAGTACACGAAGGTTGGTTTTGGAAAACTAGATGATGACCTCATAGTTACTGCTGCTTTGAAAGGACTACCAGGGTCTTATAAGAATTTTGTTGAAATGTTGCATGTCTCTGACAAGATCACAGGCATCACCTTTGATAAGTTGGCTGAGTTGCTCATCCAACATGACCTCTCTCTACCCAAGAAATCCAAGAAAACCGAAGAAGCCCAAGTTTTAGAGTCCAAGCCTAGTTCATCTTCATCTGGGCATTAAAACAATAGAGGAAACAGTGATAAAGGGGGTCAAATTTATAGAGGAGGTAGATATCAAAATAGAGGTAGGGGTCATTCAAATAATAAACAATCTAATCAATCACATTCACATGAAACAAGTGATCGAGGACATGGTCACAACTCATATAGGGGCAGAGGTCAAGGTAGATCAGACATTCAGTGTCATAGATGTGGAAAATTTGGTCACATTGCCTCACAATGTAGGATTCCTTTTGATAAAATTTAGAGGCCACAAAAAGTGACTAAGACTAACTCTACTCAGTATGTCGATCATGACTATGATGAATCTAGTAATGTTGCTTATGAATCTGCATTCACTACTTTGGGGCACATTGATTATATTGAATATGAGGCTAGAGATGAGCTCACAAATGTATGGGTTTTAGACATAGGAGCAACCAAACACATGACATTTAGGAGAGATTTATTGTGGTCTTATAAAGAAGCTTCTCTCTCTCTAGTTGCCTTAGTAGATAAGTCTATGCATACACCATTAGGACTTGGATCTATTCGGATTCTTCTTCCTAATGGGTCTATAAAATACTTGGAGGATGTTTCGTATGTTTCCACATTGAAGAAAAACTTACTTTCTTTGGTAACTATTCAAAAGAAAGGTTATCAAATTGTGCTTGAAAATGGGCTCATTTACATCAATTCAGTGAAGGATGATTATAAAATAATGTATACAGGATATGAAGATGGAAACTTGGTTAGATTGCATTGTAAGGTGCTTCCTTCCAATATAAAACTTGCGGTAGTTGTTGACATAGGTACAGGTACTATGTCTACACATCGGTTATGGCATCTCCGCTATGGACATTTGAATATCCACTCTTTAGTGGATTTTCAAAGATATGGTATGGTGAATGGGTTGCCCACTTTTCACAAAGATAGTATTCTTTGTGAGTCATGTGTTTTGGGTAAACAAAATAAAAAAAAAATTCCTAAACAGTCATCTTGGAGAGCTAATAGATGTTTACAGTTAGTTCATAGTGATGTATGTGATATGAAAAAGTCATCCATTAGTGGGTGTAGATAATTTGTCTTGTTTATTGATGACTTTTCTAGGATGACTTGGGTATTCTTTATGAAAAACAAATATGAAGTTTTTGCTTAGTTTGTTGATTGGTTACACTTAGTCGAAAAAGAAATAGGTTCACATTTGGCCACTCTTCGTTCAGATAATGGAGGTGAGTATACCTCTAATGAATTTTTAGATTATTGTCGAGAACATGGTATTCATCGACAATATAGTAATGCTTATACTCCACAACAAAATGGAGTATCTGAACAAATGAATAGAACTTTAGAGGGCACAACACATGCCATGTTGCACTATAAACAGCTTGATGATAAGTTTTGGGCCAAAGCTACTGGTAGTAGGGTATTTGAGAAATAGGTCCTCCACAATAGCACTTTTGGGACAAACTCCATATGAGGCATGGTATGGATTTAAACCAAAAGTTAAACACTTGAAAGTGTTTGGATGTGTTTGTTTTGCTTTGGTTCCTATTACATAGAACTAAGTTGGAACCATGAAGTCGAAAATGCATATTTCTTGGTTATTTTGAAGATAAAAAGGAGTTTCGTTTGCTTGCACAGGATTTAGGCAAATTCATAATGAGTCGAGATGTAATATTTGATGAGTTTGGGACTATGAACACTGCAGAGATTGATTCTCAACTTGATAGATTAGAGAGGAAAAATACAAAAAGAGATAAGGGTTTGAATAATGGGGATAACTCTTCGAAGTTATGGTATAAGACTCAAATTCCTTCACTTTCCTCTCATTCATCTACAAGTTCACAGGTTGATGACTTAGAAATTTTTGAAAATTCTCTAAGTCCCCCTTCGAATGATACACATAATGAGAATTATGGAGTCCCTGATTTGAATAATTTGTCTAAGTATCCAAAATGGGCTCAAATTACTTTTTCTGACTTGACAGTAGATGAAGTTGGTTTAACAGGGCCCATGAATTCTTGAAAATAGGTAAAATATGCTATGGTTGTTACTACTTCTTCCACTGAGCCATCCACTTTTGAGGAGGCATCTACTGAACATGTTTGGCAACAAGCAATGAAATGTGAGTATGATTCCATACTTAACAATAATACATGGGTTTTAGTTGATCCTCCTCCATATGTTAAACCCATAGGATGTAAATGGGTTTATAGGACTAAGTATAAATTAGATGGCTCCATTGATAAACATAAGGCATGACTTGTTGCAAAAGGATATGTGCAACAAGAAGGTATTGACTATAAGGAAACATTTGCATCATCTACCAAATGGCACACTATTCATATGGTACTTGCCTTAGCAACACAAAATAGTTGGAAAGTACATCAGTTGGATGTTAAAAGTGCCTTTTTAAATGGTGATTTATAGGAAGAAGTCTATATGAAATAACCTTAGGGTTTTGAATAGGTGGGTGCTGAACACAAAGTATGTAAATTGATAAAAGCTTTGTATGGACTCAAACAGGCACCCAGGGCTTGGTATGAGAAAATGGATTCATAATTGAAATCCATTGGTTTTCATCATAGTGAATCTGATGATACTCTCTATTTTTGAGTGTAGGGTAAGAAAATGGTGATACTTGTTCTCTATGTTGATGAATTATTTATTACAAGAAATGATGAAAACCATAACAAGTCTGTGAAGAAGGAATTAAAAGATGGGTTTGAGATGATAGATCTTGGACTTCTTCACTACTATCTAGGCATAGAGGTAACTCAGAAAGAGCATAGTATTTTCATTTCACAAACTAAGTATATTTTTGAGTTATTAGAGAGGTTTGTCATGAGTGATTGCAAATCTGCCCTCACTCCCATGGAAAGTAACTTGAAATTGTCTAAGGATGATAGCAGTACCTTTTTTGATGGCACCACATATAGACAATTAGTGGGAGGTTTGATATACTTGATGACTACCAGGCCTGATATTTCATTTTCAGTTGGAATTTTATCTAGGTTTATGCATGAGCCTAGAGAAATTCATTGGCATGCAACAAAATGAGTACTTCGTTACCTTCAGGGAATGAAAACATATGGCCTTGAATACCAGCGCAATAAGAACTTCAAACTTGTTGGATATTGTGATGCAAATTTTAGTGGATGTGTGGATGACAGAGTGTCAACCACAGGATACACTATGCATATGGGTTTAACTGCCATTGCTTGGTGTTGTAAGAAGTAGGATACAGTGGCAAATTCATCAGTAGAATCAAAGTATATTGCAGCATGGGATGCTTCTAGAGAAATTGTTTACCTTCATCGTATTCTTGAAGATCTTTAGGTTTCTCAGTTTGCTCCTACACATTTATACATTGATAATCAGAGTGCAATCAAGATGTCCAAGAATCCAGTGTTTCATGCCAAAACAAAACATATGGATGTCAAATATCATTATCTACGAATGCTGGTGGCAAAGAAAACTCTTGATCCAATATATTGCCCAACTGCTAATCAGACAACTAATATCTTCACAAAACCCCTTGACAGAATCAAATTTGAAAAATTCAAAAAAATGCTTGGTATGTGTCCAAAGACCTGACTTTGGATCATAGGGGGGTTTGTTAGGACTTGTTCCAAAGTCTTAACGCTAGGTTAGATCTTTGGTAGGTAATAAATAATTATTGTAAATGGGGCATGCATCTTTTAGTAAAGACACCCCCATAAAATAAACTTAGTTTAATTATTAGGTAGTTTTAATGTTTTTATTTATTAATTAGAATTACCTTACGGGTTGTTTTCCCTTATTTAGTTGGTTATAGGATTAGTTGTTTTTACCGGTCATTGATAAAAACTATATAAATCCATGTTTGCATTGTAAAAGGGTTAATGGAGTAAAGGCACCCTTATGTACTTGATTTTTTGAAATTAATATAATACTTGTGCACTCGCACTAAGCGGGAACAAGGTTCAACCTATTTTGGTTTAGGAGTTATCAATAAATACGAAGTGAAACCTAGAAGCATATAGGTGGTTGTATCCTTTTTCAACAAGTATTCCATAAATAACACTTGCATCGAACCCAGACAATAACATCAACACAACTGTCCCTAGCTAACATTAGTTACCAGAACTTTAGAAGAATCAGAGCTATAATTTGACATCTATTCTAGAATCTTATTCTATTTTGATTTTTACCTATCCCAGATCTAGTGTTGTATTAGCATCAAAACCAAGTATATTACTACTTTGTCATTTCCATGCATAACTTAGTTGTACTTTTTATATTTAACCTATTCTCATCATAATAAATTCAATGTATATTTATATCTAAGTTTAGAATCTAAATGACCTAATGTAGATCTAATTATCACCTTTGTGTATTATTATTTCTATATTCTTAACCCTATATACTCTAAAGTTAGGATTCTAACATCCATTTTAGGGTTAAACATTTGGTGAACCCAATGTGTGAAAACTTTGACAATATAGATATTAGACCATGAACCACCTTTGAAACTAAATTTTGGATAAAATTTGCTAACTGAGTGGAATGATAAGCTAGATATTGAATACATGTGTGTTAATTTTGTTAAAATGGATATATAAATTTTTATACCACATGATTGCCATGATTATTTACCTACACCATTAGTTTTAGGTAAAACATTCAATAGAAACATCAAAGTGGTAGTAGTGCAGTGATATAAACAAATCTTGAAAATTTTTCTAGGGGTCATGCACCTTTTGATGATGAGAGGTTTTTTATTATATTTTTCAAATATTTAAATATACAAAAGAAATCAAAAATATTCAAAAATCCAAAAAATATGTTTGACACCTACATGTTCTATTAGATCCTTGGCATCTATGTGTTAATTATATGTTGATGGATTCCATATTAAGTAACTTATACATGCACACATGTGTCACACTTATACTTGAGTGTGATACATGTATACATAAAATACATGATTTATTCATATTTTATACATTGGCCCTTTTATCTACTTATGTCATGCAGAGATTAGGGGCATCCACTTATTTGATCAAGATACTAAAGGTTATATGGTTTGATGATCACATTTCATTATCATGTTTGAGCTTACATATGTACTTACACATGCCTTTATCCATTATTATATGTTACACAGGGTACTTGATATGCTATGCACTTGACATTTTTCCTAGCACATTAGATACATGGGCTACTATGACATGTTTATGTTGTTTGCTTATGTTTTATCTTATACTCTTCCTTAAGTGTCTTGTCTTGATATTATATTATTTTTTGAGCATTTGAATATGTGCATTTGCTTTCATCACCCATGCATATGTATATTTTTTTATATTTATATATGTCATTATTTGTTGTATGGAGATTTGAGTATGTCATCCTTTATTTTATGGATATATGACTAAGTCATGTCTATTCAATTATGTGGCATTTTAACATGCCCTTGTTTTTGGTATCCTTGGACCATTGCATTTTGACTTTCTTTTGAGTGCTCTTGTGTGTGTGTGTTTGATTTTCTTGTTGAGCTTGTACTATATATATATATATATATATATATATATATATATATATGGTATTTATCATTAATCTTAGGCCTAATTTTATATCTACCTAGACATGATCCTTCTATATTCTATACGATTACATTTAAATATTATATAGTTGTCTTATACTTTTTAGGTGAGATAACTACTAGTTCTTATCTTTCCCTCACCTTGGGGGGGGCATATTAGTAGGGTCATGTCATAGAAGCATGTTTTTCACACTTGACACAATTTTTAGATTTAGTGGGGGCATGCTCTAGAAGTATGTTATCAACACTCATTCAATATATGGTACTTATATCAATTATTAGATTCAGTGAGGGTATGTAATATACACATTCACATTTTTCAGATTTTGTGGGGACATGCTTTAGAATCATGTTCTCCACACTTATTTAGTATCCAGTATCTCTATGTTATAGTTGGGGCATGTTTTGGAAACATGTTCTCAACATTAGTACATATATCAATTTTTTTTATTTCTCCATATATAGTGGGGGCATGCTTTGGAAGCATGTTATCCACATTTAGATAGTTTTTGTGAATTGGCTAAATCATACTTTTATTGTAGACATCTAATTCCTAACACCATTGTGTTCAAATTGTTAATCTTACTCAAAATTCACTCAAATGCACAATTTGAGCCAAAATCACTTAAGTGTGCTAAATGGTTAGAGCTTATCATTTAAAAGTGTCAATTTAAGATAATGTATCCCTAAATGGAGCAATACATTTTATGTATTTTTTAAATTTTATTCAATAATTTTGTGTCAAAATGGCAAAAACATAATTTGACCCTCTAAACCATTGAATTTTTCTAATTTGAAAGCACATGACATGTGCATGTGTTATTTTACATCAACAATGTCCTAAATGGGATATTAGTCTGTACACAATTGACACCTTCTTCTAATTCCATTCCAATCAAATTATGAACCAGTAATATGACATTCTAACTAGTTTGATTAAGGTGTGCAACTGATTTCCAAAGAATTGCATAAATTTTGATTAATCTCACTTAAGAAAATTAATCTAAATTAAGGGCTTAAGTGAAAAATATATAGAATTTATTGAATATCTTTTAGTTAAAAATTGATTTCTAATATCTACATCATTAGGTGACATCATTTATGAGGTGGTATCCATAAAATATAAGTGCAATAAATATCAGGTTTAAGGCCTCCCATGCCTATTTAATTCCCCTTATTTCCAAATATTGATAAGGGTATTTATGATTTAAATCTCTAAAATTAAATTAATATATGGCCACACATCTTGATCTCAAGATGGATGGTCATGGTTTATTCTGATCAAATTCAAAAATTTATAAATATGAGGGCCAACACCACCATTTTTAAGATTCATTTGTGTAAACTTATTATGCATAATTCTTTCCACAAGTCTTCTTTATCTAGTGTTATTATGCTTAATTTTCAATAGGATAGCTTCATTATATGCATAACATTGATTAAATATCATGAGCCTGGTTTCATTGGTGTACTTGAGATGATGGAGGAACAAGCCACTCATCATCGTTAAAGCCTTGAGCATCAAATCAAAGGGAAAATCATGTTTTGAGATGAATTTGGATAATGGGATGTTGTAGAGAAGGTTTGATGTATATGATTTATTTCAATATCTCTTAATTATCCTTTTCAAACCCTGTTGAAGGAGTTGGCTTAGTTAGTTATATTTTTATGCATTTTCTTGAGTTTTCTTGACTAATACTTGATCTAAATCATTTTGGATTCCATATCTACATTTTAGCATGCCCAGTGGGACCATGCATCCCATTCAAATAAAGATAACACTTTGACATTCTTAGATTTTATAAAAAGTGCTTTAAAATCTCTAAAAATCAAATTTTATCATTATTTTCCCCTTATTTTTGTGCTTTTGTTGACACACTATGATCGTTATCAATTTACCCTAACCGGTATCAGTCTTGTGTAACCAACATCAATCCTTATGTTGACTTAGAATATGATGGAGAATTTTTGTTTTTAATTTTTCTTGAAGGTGTCAGGTTCTCATTTGTGATTTTAAAACATGTTAGCTCTCTATCTAACCATCTTGTTGTAAGATCCAGAGGTTTTCTAGAGATTTTATATTATTTTGGGATAACTAATGTATTTTGATAAAATGTTTTTTGACTAAAGGTTCACAAGTAATCGACATCAATTCTATTTTGACTAGCATCAATTTTATTTAACCAACATGAATTTTATTATAACCAGCATCAATCATTGTTAACTAATGTTAGTCTATGTGTAAAAAAAAAGATAAATCTGAAAGCAAGTTTTCAAATCTTGCTTCTCTCATTAATAAATGTGCTTTAAATTAGAAGGCTACCCTCTAAAAAGTACAAGTCACATGTTGGAAAAGTGTCAAATTTGAACATGTTTAACTCTTGAAAACTTCCATTTGGTTCTTAAAAATAATTTAGAAGGTTTATACTTAGTTTGTTTGGTGAAAGTTTTAAAAATTTTCAACTAAGGCCAAGGGGTCAATAAAATTTCACAAACACTTCCATTTGGTGCATTAAAGTAAAAAATTATTTGATTTATGCTAGATCATTTTATGCTTGTGTATTTTATCCAAATGAAGGATGCATGTATGATTTCCCCCATCCCTTTTAGGGAACTTGGGTGACCAAAAGCACTCTTTCCTTGTAAATTATGCCTTTTATAAGGCATGAAAAGGATTTTGTTAAGTCTCTCTCCAAACCCTGCATGGTTTGGGTGATCTAAACATAACCTTTGAAGTCTTTTCACTTGGTCATTTATTTTATGCAACTTAGCTTATGAGTGAGAGTTCATAACCTCCTCACGAGTTATTTAGGGAAGTTTTGACCAAGGAATTCATCTTCTGACATTGTTTCAACCCCTATCCATGATGGGGTATATAAATTAGAGCACATATGTTATGATTGACAAGGGTGACTAACCTCTCCAATCTTAACAAAAACCTAAGTCAGGTCTAGCTAACAAGGGGATTCCACTAAAAAATACATGGATGGAATCACTATGCAAAATAATAGACCCTTGCATATTAATTTAGCCAATATGAACTTAATTTATTTGAGGAATATCTAGGGTTAACCACACTTGAGTCCATCTAGATGATCAAAAATTTAATTTTAGAACAACCCCACTTGCCATAGACATATTGTTGATGCAGGGCAAGTAGCCTGAAGTTCCATGTCCTCTTATAATCTATTGGGAGAATGGGGGGTGTAAAAACCCCACTACTTCATGCACTTTCATTTTTAAATTAACACTTAAAATCCTTCCAAGATCATGCATATAGATGAAATTTAATGATACAAAGCAACCTTGTTAGTTTAGGGCTTTGGACGTTATACATAGTTGTATTTTGTCACTTTTCCTTTACTTGTTTGGTCTTATTGGAGTCTAAAACTTGTTTTTAAACTAAAACATGTCAACCAAACACATTTATTATCCACCATTTTATTTGAACAAAGGAGGAATTATGCTGACCAAATCAAAATCATCTTTTGCCTTATTCAAATCCTCATTTGAAACATTGTGTTTGTCTTATCTAAATAACATTGTTATGCTATCCATTTGACTCTTTACCATTTTACAAAAATCTTCAAGTCCTTCATTTTTAATTCAAATTTAGAATCTCACCTTTCTCAGTTCTAAACCAAGGTGTTAATTGGTTTTCCATTTGCACTTAGTTTGAGTTAACTTGGGTATGATTTCCGATTTGAGTTAAAGGCCGTTATATAGATTTATCATCATTTGATCATTATGAACTTAGGTCATATAGTGTATTTTTCATACTCTAAGTTCTAGAACCAATTATACTTCCTATTACCATGTGATGGTGTTGTGTTGTCCATTTGGTTTTAATTTTATACTTAGGAATTATTATGTGTTTTCACATCTTGAGTTTCTTAGTTCGCATTGTTACTGTCCTCATCATAAAGAATCTCTTCTAATTTTTTAGTTGAAACTCATTGATGTTATCCCTAACTTTTATGGTATTGACGTATCTTTGACCTACAATTGGTGTACTAGTTTACACTTTAGGTTTCAAGGTTATCATACCCTCTTCTAAATTGATCATTTCAACCCACCAAAGTTGAGTAATTTCATAACCATTTCTTCTAATTTTGTGGTACTATGCCACCTTCTCTTTTATTATAGTCTCTTTTTACATTGTCACTTGTTTGGAAAAAATCAAAACATACCTTGTTAACATTTTCAAAACACATTCCAAATCCTAGAAAATGTAGAGAACAACCTTCTAAACATGATGTAAAGGTACACTCATAGTAGGGTTTATTATGGCCCTAACTATGATGAAGAGCACTTTTATGATGGAAAAGACAATCCCATGGTATTTGAACACATTCACATGACTGTAGGATATAAAGAAGATTATTTTGAACATCAACGCCTAGAGGACAAAGACAAGGCACTCTTAAGGTTGATTGAATCTAGTGCTAGATTGCCATAAGATATTATTATGTAACAATTGCATACCTTGGTTAGAGAAGGAAAATAAAAATGAGAATAATACCTCACTTATATTGAAAAAATCATTGCTTCTTCTAACAAGGGAAAGGAAGTGCTCATAGAGTCAATACCTAATGATAAAGATATTCTCACCAAGATCAAAAAAGATAAGTCAACGATATGCAGACTAATGCATCACAAAATTGACAGACTCTTTAGTTGCCACTCCCATACACAATGACACTTCTAAGGAATTAGGGAATGTAGTTGAACCAACATAGCATAATTTAGTTAAGAACACACCTATGATGGACCATGATGTCTCAATTGAAAATCTTAAGTCTCAAGAGGTTTTGTAATATGATTTTCCAGACATGAAGCATACATTTTTCAATCATCAAGAACCTCTTGTTCCTTCAAAAAATCAAGGAACAAAACACTCAATGCATATTGAGGAGATTCTTTAAAATAATTTGGCAAGTTCATCTCAACCAATGAAAACTTTGGTGAATAGACCATAGACTCCCCAAAATAAACAAAACACTTAAAATTCAAGACAACTAACTTTAGGTAATGTTTATCAACCCAAGAATTAATGGCTTACTTAATCGACTCAAGGAGAAAATCAAAACAAAGTTACAGATCATAAGGTGTATATCCTTAACACATCCACTGACTCAAAATTTCTCAAATGTAACCAAACTCCCATGAGTCACCTTTCAAGGCCCTTTGCCTTCATGCTCTAATTATAATGGCTCCTTGTCAACTCTAGATTAAAAAATCACAACTAGACGCTCGTGAGTTACTATTCAAGGCCCTTTTCCCTCTTCTCCCACTAAACCCAATGTGAACATCATGCCTTCGGATCCAAAGTTGAATGTTGTGATGGCTAAGGCTAAACCATCTCATCCTACTATTTAAAAGCCTTATAGTATATCAAACCAACTAGTAAAACCCCTATGCAGATTTCTATTTTAAATCTTTTATGTACGTCTAAAATCTATAAAACTATTTCGAATGACCTTTTTAAAAAATCTACTATTCCACAAGACATTAATTTGGAATAGTTCCAAACACTTTTAGGACATTTATCTTCATTTTGATAGGTCACATTTGATCAAAAAGGCATGTCTACTCTTGGTCCTAGCCATAATGACCCCTTGTATATTGAAGTCATCATTGAAAACCATAAGATCAAGTAGGTTATTATAGACAATGGTTTAGGGCTGAACATAGCATCCCTAAAATTGGTATAGAGATTGGGCTACACTATGAAGGATATTCAACTAGAGATGATCACCATAAAGGCATACAAAAATGTTGAAAGGGAATCTTTTGGTATAATTTGTTTGCCAATAATTATTGGCCCTGTGTCCCATTAGTATTTGTTATACATTATGAATATTGAGTTGCCTTATAACATACATCTTGATCATCCTTGGATCCATGAATTATAGGTTGTTCTATCTACTTTGTATCAATTTCTTAAATTCCCCCATGATGGGATTGAGGTTACCATTCATGCCAATTTACAGCCTTATAAGTATTGCAAACATCTAGAGGCTAAATTTCATAAATATAACCATTGTCCTAGTTTTGAATTTGTTATAAAGAAAATAAGGAAATAGTTTCACATCTGGCTAAATCTAATTATATCAACCCTACTGACCTTGCCTTGCTTCCACTTTGATTGATCCATTTCCTACAACTCTTGCATAACATGTTGTTATAGAAGATGTGGGCATTACCATATACTATCTTAAGGATGCCTTATATATTGCTAAGTTGCCCAAGTATCCCAAAACATTTGGTAAATCCAAACCTTCCAAAAGCCCTTGAAGACCCAACATGATTTGGAAAAATAATAAAGAAACCTCTAATGGTATTTGTCCCTGTTACTTCACCAAATCAGGATTGAGAAGCTTGCATTAAAAGAGATTGGTTATATTTTGATGGCATTGTTGATTATTTTTAAGATCCAAAATATCCTATCCCTAATCAAATCATGGATAATTTTGATTATACATGAAATGGCCTTGGCCTATGAGTGCAAGGAATCCTAGAACCTTTATCAGTTGGTAAACCTAACTTGAATCAAGGTCTCATATTTATACCACATGGGGGTGACCTCATTACTTTTGATAGTGATTATTCTAAATCGACTAGTGACAAGATTCCTAATAGTTACGTAGCATCCCATTATGATATTTATGATGAGTATTCTAACACAAACTTATTTGATTCAAATTCCATTATGACCATAACACCCAATTGTTCCCTTTGCCTTTGCCATCTCAAACTCATTAATTCGAACTAGAAAAATTTAGTCATATGCCCCAATGAATTCCATAATGAAGAATCTATTATAGATTATAAGGGCCTCAAAGATGGATTTCCTAGTGGAGATAATAAGAAAGAATTTGATTTTTCTTTAGATCCTTCTACCTAATTTAGATAGCAATCAAACTTTCTTGGTCATGAAAAAGATGAAACATTGAGATCTTCAAGTGAAAACCTCTTTAGGGCACTCATTAGTCAAGGAAAAAGTAAAGAAAAAGAAAAGCCCTTGAGTGAAAACCTGTTTCAAGTGCTCTTGGATGGGAAAGTTTCCTCATCCCCAAATGATGTATAAGGTCCATCAATTCTTAGATCTATAGCCAGTACCAGCATTAGGTTAGAACAACACCAAGTCTTTGAGCATCTTACTTTTGACTTTCTTGAGATTTTTGCTAGTTGGCCATTACTTGAATTGGTAGATTCAGATTCATCACATTATCTAGAGTTTTGGGAAGAACAACAAGAAATTGTAGTAAAATAAGAAGATCATGATCACTTATTGCCTACCAACTTAGAAGACGGTTCTACACTCCATGTAGAAAGCACTGTTTAAGTGAACCTAGGAACATTTGATGATCCCAAAATTGTTTATCTTAGAGCTTCTCTCACTAATGAGGAGTGATATCACATTATATCCAATTTGAAGGATTTTTTTGATAATTTTTCATGGGCATATTTTGACATGCTAGGCTTAGAACCTCACTTGGTTGTACATCAACTTCTTGTCTATCTAGATGCTAAGACAATCAAATAGAAATTGAGGAAGATGCACCCACACAATAATCTTTTGGTAAAAGTAGAACTTGAGAAATTATTATGAGTGGGATTTATTAAACCATTGGACTATTCCAAATGGGTATCAAACATAGTTCTAGTCAGAAAAAAGCCACAGGGTATATGTCTTTGTACTGATTTCAGAGACATCAACAAAGCATGCCCCAAAGATGATTTTCCTCTACCCAAAATTTACATGATTATCGATTCTAATACTAGGTATGATATATTGTCCCTCGTGGATGTATTTTTTGGATACAATCAAATCAATATAACTTAAGAAGACCAACACAAAACTATGTTCACCACACTATGGGGAACATTATGTTATCAAGTCATGCCATTTGACTTGAAGAATGTTCAAGCCACTTATTAGTGTGTTATTACTATCATCTTCCATGACATGATGCACAATATTTTTGAAAACTATGTTGATGAAATATTATCTAAATCAAAAACATGTGTCAGACATCCTGATGTTCTATGGATAATTTTTAAGAGACTTCACGATTATAAGGTCTCTCTAAATCCTAAGAAGTGTGTCTTTGGCATCACTTCAGTAAAATTGATAGGTTTTATTATATATCAAAGAGGGATCGAATTAGACCCTAATAAGTTCAAGACCATTGTTGAAATGCCTCCACCTTCAAATCTTAAACAAATTTGAAGCTTGCAAGGAAAGATTCAGTCTCTTCATAGGTTCATTTCTCAACTGGTAGATAAGTGCCACCCATTTACACATCTCTTGAAGAAATGGGTCATATTTCAATGGTATCATGAGTGTAAATTAGAATTTTTGAATCTCATAACATATTTAGCTAACCCACTAGTTTTAAGACTGCCAACACCTGAACAACCATTGCTTCTTTATATTTAAGTTATTGAGCATGCACTGGGGGTGCTTTTAGCCCAACATGATGATCAGGGTAAAGAACATGTAGTCTATTATTTGATTTGCACACTAGTGGCTTATGAACATAATTATACATCTATTGAGAAGTGTATTTAGATATGGTATTTGCATCCTAAAATTTATGACATAATATGCTAAACAATAAAACCATTATTATTGCTAAATTGGACCCTCTCAAATTTTTATTATCCAAAGCAGCTCTCATAGGACACATGGACAAATGGTTCATGATCTTAATAAAGTTTGATGTTGAGTATCAAAATTAGAAATATATCAAGGGGAAAGTTATTGCTGATCAACTTGCAGAAGCCCCTATTATAGACAATCAACCACTCATATTTGACTTTCTAGATGATTCTACTATGACAATGGAAAAAGTACAACATAAACCTGAATAATGGAACTATATTTGAATGGTTCCTTCACTTCTCAAGGATCTGGAGTAGACATTTTTTTTATTACACCACAAAGGGATCTAATTCCCAAAGTGGTTCATATCAGTTTTCATTGTACCAACAACATGGCCAAGTATGAGGCACTTATTATAGGAATTTATCTTGTAATGTAGAGGGATATCCAACAATTAATGGTCCATGGTGATTCTCAATTGATTATCAATCAAACCACTGATCAATATCAAACTAGATATTACAAGCTTATTCCTTACAAGCTCATTGTGGATAATCTTAGGACTCATTTTAAATATCTACAATTTGAACAAGTACCATGGGATAATAACAGATATGCTGATTTAACGGCAAGAATTGGGTCCATGATATAGATAAATAGCAACGCTAAAGAGTATCAGTTTCTCATTGAAAATATTCTACAACCTGCACATGTCTTTCCAAATTTAGAAAGGGTATGCACCATTACTAGTTCCAATCCCCCACTTAAATTACCTTTGGTTTCAATACTTTTATAACTATTTTCATGATCACATTTTTCCACCTGACCTTTCCAATAATCATCAAAAACTTTTCTTTCATCGCATAGCCCATTATACCCTCCTTGGAAACATTTTTTATCATAAAGATTATACTGGAATGCTAATTCATTATTTATCTTGGGGATAATCTAAGTTAGTGCTTAAGGAGGTTCATGAAGGAAAGTGTGGGGCCCACACCAATGATGTAGTCTTAGCTAAAAATCTCCTCATAATAGGTTAATATATGCTAGAAATGGAGATAGATGCTTGAAATTATGTAAATAAGTGTGTTCCTTGTCAACAATATGAAAATTTGATACACGCACCTTCTTTGCCACTATAGCTAATCACTACACCATGGTCATTTTCTACATGGGGCCTCTATCTCATTGAGAAAATAAACCCCACATATTCTGATGGTCAAAAACATGTTTTAACTACTACTAAGTATTTTAATAAGTGGATTAAGGCCATCCCTCTCACTTATGTCACCAGTAAGTAGATGTCCAAGTTTATTAATTCCCATATCATCTGTTCATATGGTATTTGAGCATGCATTATATCTGATAATGGCAGATCATTTCTAAACAAAGATGTTAAATAATTTTGTGTAAAATTCAAAATCAATCACAAGAAATCCACACCATATAACCCATAAGGAAATGGACAAGCTGAGGCATCAAACAAAACTATTGTGGCCATATTATAAAATATTTTCAATGATGCTAGTTGTAATTAGCACTTACAAATTTTTCCTACCCTTTGGGATTTTTCACTAGTCATCAAACCCCCACAAGATCCACTCTGTACTCCCTTGTTTATGACACATAATCTATTATCCCAATTGAGATCAAACTTCCTTCATTGTGAGTATCTTTGGAGAATATTGAAGATGACAAAAATTATAGAGTTTCTAGGTTGTAAGAACTAGAACTCCTTGATGGCAAATGTTTGGCTACCCTAGACAACTTTCAAGCCTATTAGAATAGATTGCGTAGAAGCTACAACAAGCATATTCTCCCTTAGGAGTTTTAAATTGGTGATTAGGTCTTGAAAGAGAAACAGAAGAACATAAATTCTAAATGTAATAAAAAGGGTAAGTTCCAACCCAATTGGCTAGGACCTTATGTTATCATAACAAACTATGCATCAAGGGTATACCAAATCGCTAATCATGGTGGTGAATAACTTTCAGAGCCCATGAATATTTTACATCTCAAGTGCTTATACACTTGACATCTTTTTAACCATTCTCTACAAAATCACTTATTTGGGGGCAACTTATGTTGAAGTCATTTTATCCCACTATTATATTCTGGACTATCCTATCTTGGACCATATTCATTATGTTTTGACCTACCCTAGATTGTTTTTATGACAACCATATTCTTTTACAACTCTAGACAGTTTAAACTTTGGACCATTGGCACTCTAGATTGTTTATATTCCAACTTGACTTATTTTATCCCACTCAGGACCATCTTCTTTTAGACCATATTTATTTTAGACCATTCTATTTAGAACCACATTCTGTTCATATCTTAGGTTATTGTAACCTGAATAGTTTTATCCCTTAACCAATTATGATCCTAATTATGACACATAGGCATTCTAGACACATTCAATGCTAGTTATACAAAGCAATTTAGCCAAAATAGTATTTTGCATCTTTTTCTCATAGATAAATGAACACAGATACATCAGCTCATGGTTTTTTCCCATTGAATGGATCTTCATATTTATTTCGCACTACATACTATTTTATTGTTATTTTTATATGGTTTGGTAGGCATTTTTGCTTTAGTAGGTTCTCACTCTTGCTTATTTGTGAGCATGGGCCATTGCATCCAACTTTAGCTTTTATTAGAACTTCTACTCTTGGGCGTTCATCTTCTTGATTAGTTAGTCCCTTGTGCCATTGTTTATATTCATGACCCCCATTACATTAAGTCTATATATTATTTGAAATCTTACCTGTGGTCATGTATCTCCTTAGCTAGGTAGTTCCTTTGGCCTTTGTTAATATTTTATTTCTATTACTTATCCCAAAAACACAAAAACATTAGAAAAAGATCAATAAAAAAACAAATAAAAATATTTTTTTCACTTTTGTTTATTTTGATCTCCCATGCTCTTGCCATTTTGTAAGCACTGATTTGAAATACTCTCACCATTTTCCAAGCCCATTTCTCTTATTTCCTTTATAACATCAATCATGTTTTCTTGTAATCACTTTTATTCTATCCCATTTTTTGGGAGAACTAAATTTGGCCTGAGGTTCATGTTGGATCTCATGTCCATGGTGTTGTGCCCCAAAACTATCAGCTATTTTTGGGACAACATTTGAATTATTTTGGTCCTACAGACCAAAATTATCTCTTCCCTTTCCAAATTTTGACTTGGGCATTCAAATTCCTCATTTTTCAATCTTTTTAGAAATCTACAGACTGTAAACAGGATCATTTCTACAAGTTCAACAGACTTCATGACTGCTGTAGGTGGGTTCAATCAAAATAATTGGTTTCTAACAATTGTTCATTTTCAAAATTGGTTCATCGCCTTGTTTCAAACAAAAATTTCCATCGTCAAGCATCAGCATCAGGTTCAACATTTGGTTCAACGTCAAATGGTTCAAAGGCGGGTTCAATCAAGTGGTTCAACGCTTTGTTTCAACATTTGGTTCATTCACTAAGTTTAAGTGTTTTGATTCATTCTTTGGCTCAATCAAATGGTTTGTTAATCAGTTCAAGGCTTTGTTTGAACCGTTGAACCAAAATTTGGTTCAACGTCTTGGTTTAACGGTTAGTTTAAACACATGGTTCAAAGCCTTGGTTCAATGTCAAACAGTTCAACATTTGGTTCAATGGAACGGTTCACAAGTTGGTTCATCACCAAAGTTTAAAGAGTTTCCCAAAGAAGACTAAAGGCCATTCAAAGACTGCCTGAAGAGGATATCCTTGCAGGAGGCTTTTCCCGACTCAAAATGGGTCATTTCTTAAGGCCCAAAAGGGAAAGTTCAATCTGGAAAAGTGCCAAACAAAAAAGTTGAAAGAAGACAAAGGAATGATGCACCCAAAAATGTCAAATTCAACACAGTGAATTAGCCATTTATCCTTTAAACATACAAACATACAGACCAGAATACATTCATAAATTTTAAAGCCAAGACCAATAAAAAGTGGAGAAGGAACAGAACAATAAACTAAATCCAAGACCCGATTCAATTAACCAGATAAGGAGGAACGATGAAGATAAGATCAGATCACCAGGTGGACATTGGAAGTTGCTAACTTTCAAAAAGCGTGACTTGTTTCCCTACATTTATAAAATCAAATGGGTAAAACGCCCTTAAGTTCCAGCCTATCTTCTTAATGGATTCCAATGCAACATGATGTATTACTATTCTTGAGTATTTCTTGAAGAGGCTATATAAGGGACTCTCTTCTATTGTAATAAAGATCTCTTTTTTGACATTTAGAATGAAACTCTACCCAAATTGGAAGGCATTACTAAGACTTTGAGCTCAGATTGCCGATCATATTTTGTTACTGGAATAAGAAAGCAAGTGGTTTTTTAGACTTTGTGTTGTAATATCTTTGTTATTGAGGAAATTGTTCTTATGTCTTTTTCTTCAATATATCTTCTGTTCCTTTAATTCAACAAGCAAAATTAGTGACAGCAGTCAAGAAGGTGTCCTAAAGAGTCAACTGTGGAGAGACTTTGTGCCCCCATAATTGCCTTTAGTGTGTTTTCTTTTCATTTCTGTGTAAAGGACCTTGAGGTGACTTTGTGACCTCATTGTCCTTCGTATCTTACTCTTGAGCAATCCAGGTGAAGACTTTGTGATGCATCTCAATTTGTTGGTTATTACATCCTTTGCTACATTTTGTTGTTACTGATAGGAGTATTATTGTGGTTTGTTGAATAGTACTTCTAAAAGAAGAGTATTGTCTATCATTTCCCCTAAGTTTTTCCTTTGATCCATGCACGTCATCTCTGAAAAAAGAGAGATGGATGGTTTGTCCTACCCATGAGTATTATTTTCTGCTTATATATATATATATATATATATATATATATATATATATATATATATATATATATATATATATATATAGCATACCTACAGGGAATCTCCCCTTGATTAGAGGAGAGATCAATGTCTTTCTGATGTGGTAAAACTACACATTTGGATGACTAATCTTCCTACCTTGGCTGATCAAACCTATTTTGTTTATCATTATGTTGATCGACAAAATATTCAACCAACAATTTTTGGTGACTCTGCTGGGGAATATACATAATATTGTGCAATTTAGAACCTCAAGTTTCATATTGAAACATCACCTATATAACCCATTATCATTATCACCTTATCCATTATACAATTTGGTGACTCTGTTTCATGTCTTACCCATTATCCATTTATAGCCTTACCATTTTCATCCATCTCCATTTTCATCCATCTCCATTATATTATCTGGTATGCAAAACTAGAGCTGCTGGGAAAGAAAGCAATGTTTGAAGCCTCAAGCTTTAAGCTGAAGCAGGGACAGTTTCTTTTCCATTTTTGTTCTATAATCTAGTAACTCCACTCAGATGTGTTATCCCTATTTTTCATAATCTGATCATGGCAGTTCGAGGCCCCTGGGGTAACTCATTTGGCCCACTTAATCTAATTCCACCCCTGCATGAGCTATCACTCAGTTTAAGGAAGAATTTCCCCAAATTCTTTGGTGATGGAAGTGTCCACCCTGATGAACACATTGCAGCCTTCACCATAGCCTGTGGTGTGATAGGAGTGGAATTTAAAGACGTGGTAGTCAAGCTTTTTGTGGAGACACTACAAGGTGCTGTTGCAGACTAGTTCTACCATCTGCAAGCTAGATCAGTGACTGACTGGGATACACTTAAATCCAAGTTTGAAGCAAGATTAAAGCCCACAAAAGATGCACATGCCTTGCTGGCCCAGCTCACACAGATGAAGAAGGATCCCCATGAACCTATGAGGGACTTCATTTCTAGGTTCAACAAGCTGAGGCACAGGATTCCCATCATCACCCAGTTGACACCTTAGAATCTCATGTGTTTCTTCATCAATTCACAGCTGCCTGAAGTGATTTTTTGTTGAGACGGGCTAGAAACATAGACCTTGAGGCTATTCAAGATTTGGCTACTGAGCTAGAAGATGACCTTATCTTGGCAGGAAAGATAAGGAGAGATCGTAATAGAGCTAAACCCTCTTCATCTTTTGAATACTCACCCATAGTCACCATTGATCCAATGGTACAAAAGCTGGCAAATGAATTACTAGCCTTGAAAAGGCAAATGGCACAAAGTATGTCTTCTACTCCTCTATATAAAGATATATTAAGGAGGACATTCCCTAATCAGCCATATCAATGCAATGCTACCAAAATTCAAGGACAACAAAATCATCTTCTTCCTCCATAAAGAAATCCTGCCTTTGAAGCACCTCCAACAAACTCAGTAGTTGGATATCTGGAAATAGAGCATGTTTCCTATTTCCAACCTGAGTTAGAGCAAGAAAATGGCATTTATCTCTTCAGGGAGGATTTAGAAGAATTAGTTGGTGACTCCCACATTGATTTCCTAAATTACCAGGATGAATCCAAAAGTGAAGGTGAAGTAATCAAAGGATCATACGTAGTATTCACCCAGTCCCAAAATTAGTTAGCCTAGCAGGCTAACAAAGAGAAGATAGAGGAGCAACCCCAACCAGTAATTTCAAATACTGAGCAGAGAACCCCTCTTCCTTTTCAATCAAAGGACCCAGTGATTACCAAAAAAGTAAGTACATCAAACATCTTGGTACCTTCTACTTCAGCATCGCAAACCAGTCCTTCCCCTCCCAAAAATCAAAAGGATGAACTCCCATCCTCTCTTCTAAATCCATTCCAATCATTTGACATGATTGATCATGTCAAGGAATCCAAAATTCAAATGACTGAGTTTGAATCCCTGCAAGTCAATCCTGAGCAATTGGACATTGATGGAGAACCAGATGCAGACCTGTCTAAGACAAAATATGTGGTCACCCAAACATCAGCCCCTACAACACAAATGTTGTTTGAGTCTTCAGGTAGGGGTAATTATTTCTTTACCACAGAGGATGTTCATGTTTCTGTAGATGAAAGTCCTATAGCTGACAATCTAGGAATTGATCCAAACAAGACTTCAAGAGAATTGGTAGGATGCAGTATAAACAAGGAAGGATCTTCCATCTCTAATGAAGAGAAATATGATAGGAGATCAGCTTCTGATGATGACAATAATTCTTCCACCAATGATGAAGTTAGAACTGTGTTGATATCTCCTCAAGGAGATATTCTTCCTTCATGCAATTTGCAAGTCAGCAACACCAACAACACAGCTGTATGTGAATCTCTATTGCATAAATTGAAGATTGCTCAAGATGAAGAATTCAAACTCCTTCACATCAAAGGAAATGTTAATTTGATAGTTTGTCAAGAGTTTGATATGGACAATCCAATCATATGCTAGACTAAACCAAAAGAACAATCAATTATGGTAATGGACCATGCTACTGCAAATCAAAATCAAGCAAAGGAACCCTTCGTAGGGAGAGCAAGGAGTTATGGTTTTTAGTTTGAAGACCACATCCTACCACAGAGCAAAAATAAGGAAAGACCAAGAGGAAGACACATAAAATTGGTTTCTTGGTGGAGAGCTCCATTCACCCATCACCGTTTCTGGGGACAAAATGTCTTCTTGCTGGTTTACCAAGATGGCACACTATTTTCACTATCTCTCAAGAAGTAGCATCTGAAATACTTCAATTCTTGAAGTATCAGATCATTGCATATGTATATTTGTACAGTTTTTAATTTTGTTTTATTTTATTTGTTTCCATTTTTTATGCCTTTCATTTCTGGGTAGCATGACTCCATAACCCAATGACATACTTGAAAACACTGGAGATTCTGGATTCTACTCCTTTCAATTCATTTTGCAATTGATAGAAGTTCCCCAACTAGAGCTAGCTGTTGTCCCCCAAAAATATTAGCTATTTTTGGGACAACATTTGAATTATTTTGGTCTTACAGACCAAAATTATCTCTTCCCTTTCCAAATTTTGTCTTGGGCATTCAAATTCCTCATTTTTTAAGCTTTTCAGAAATCTATGGACTGCAAACAGGTTCATTTCTACAAGTTCAACGGACTTCATGACTTCTGCAGGTGGGTTCAATCAAAAGAATTAGTTTTTAAAAATTGGTCATTTTCAAAATTGGTTCATTGCCTTGTTTCAAACAGAAATTTCCATCGTCAAGCATCAATAGCAGGTTCAACATTTGGTTCATCTTTTGGTTTAATGTCAAATGGTTCAAAGGTGGGTTCAATCAACCAGTTCAATGCTTTGTTTCAACATTTGGTTCATTCACTAAGTTTAAGTGCTTTGATTCATTATTTGGTTTAATCAAATGGTTTGTCAGTCAGTTCAAGGATTTGTTTGAACTGTTGAACCAAAATTTGGTTCAACGGTTGGTTCAATGGTTAGTTCAAACACATGGTTCAAAGCATTGGTTCAACGTCAAACGGTTCAACATTTAGTTCAATGGAATGGTTCAATAGTTGGTTCATCGCCAAAGTTCAAAGAGTTTCCTAAAGAAGACTAAAGGCCATTCAAAGACTGCCTGAAGAGTAGATATCCTTGTGGGAGGCTCTTCCCGACTCAAAACGGGTAATTTCTTAAGGCCCGAAAGGGCAAGTTCAATCCGAAAAAGTGCCAAATAGAAAATCTGAAAGAAGATAAAGGAATGATGCACTCGAAAATGTCAAATTCAACACAGTGAATTAGTCGTTGATCCTTTAAACATACAGACCAGAATACATTCACAGATTTTAAAGCCAAGACCAATAGAAAGCAGAGAAGGAACAAAACAGTAAACTAAATCCAAGACCCAATTCAATTAACTGAACAAGGAGGAATGATGAAGATAAGATCAGATCGCTAGGTGGACATTAGAAGTTGCTAACTTTCAATAAGCACAACTTGTTTCCCTACATTTATAAAATCAAATGGGTAAAATGCCCCTAAGTTCCAGCCTGTCTTCTTAACAGATTCCAATGCAACATGATGTATTACTGTTCCCAAGTCCTTCTTGAAGAGGCTATATAAGGGACTCTCTTCTATTGTAATAAAGATCTCTTTTTTGACATTTAAAATGAAACTCTGCCCAAATTGGAAGGCATTACTGAGACTTTGAGCTCAGATTGCCGATCATATTTTGTTACTGGAATAAGAAAGCAAGTGGTTTTTCAGACTTTGTGTTGTAATATCCTTGTTATTGAAGAAATTGTTCTTATGTCTTTTTCTTCAATATATCTTCTGTTCCTTTAATTCAACAAGCAAATTAGTGACAGCAGTCAAGGTGTCCTAAAGAGTCAACTGTGGAGAGACTTTGTGCCTCCATAATTTCCTTTAGTGTGTTTTCTTTTCATTTCTGTGTAAAGGACCTTGAGGTGACTTTGTGCCCTCATTGTCCTTCATATCTTACTCTTGAGCAATCCAGGTGAAGACTTTGTGTTGCATCTCAATTTGCTGGTTATTACATCCTTTGCTACATTTTGTTGTTATTGCCAGGAGTATTCTTGTGGTTTGTTGAATAGTACTTCTGAAAGAAGAGGAGTATTGTCTGTCATTTCCCCTGAGTTTTTCCTTTGATTTTCGCACATCATCTCTCAAAAAAGAGAGATGGATGGTTTGTCCTACCCATGAGTATTATTTTCTGCTTATATATATATATATATATATATATATATATATATATATATATATATATATATATATATATATATATATAGCATACCTACAGGGAACCTCCCCTTGATGAGAGGAGAGATTAGTGTCTTTTTGATGTGGTAAAACTACACATTTGGATGACTAATCTTCCTATTTTGGCTGATCAAACCTATTTTGTTTATCAGTACGTTGATCGACAAAATATTCAACCAACACATGGAACTATGTAGGCAGTGTCCACTTGTCTTGTACATCTAGAGTTAGCTCGACAACCCCCTTCTTTTTCTTCTATTTCCCTCATTTTCTTTTATGTTGCTTCCCTATCACTTGGAGGTAACATTGTGTCTTTTATTCTTGTTGCATTATTTTAGAACGTAATGCCTCTACTACACATGCATGAATAATTATTTTTCACTTGTACTAACATTGTTACTAACTTGTGGTTATGTGTGTTTATTTTTATTTTTATTGGCATTTTTTAATTTATTTCTTGTCTCTTCATGTATTCCTTTCTCTTCCTTGGATTATTTCTTCTCGTTTCTTCTTGGTGTTTTATATTCTTATTTTATCTTGTTCTTTTGTTTTTTTTTTCAAGTACATATTGATGGTATACATGGGTCTTGATTATTCATATCATGCTTTCATGTTGTTTTTTTCAGTTGTTCTTTCTTTGATTTTGTACATTCTTGTTCCTATTTGAAATCTTGATTTTTCATATCTCAGTTTTAAGTTAGGTTGTATTTATGTTTTATTTTTCTCTTTATTTTTGTTTGTTTTTATTTAAATGTAAATAATTGTAACTCTAATATTGGTAATTATTATCATTATTATTAGTTATAAATATTCACATTTGAACTGGCTCACCACATTTGAAATGCAATGCCATTATTAGTTACTCATACTTATGATGCATAATTTCAATGTGTTATAACAAGCACTTAGTGCTTTAGTACCAAGTCTCAAAATCAATGTAGCTCTAAAGATCATCTCTTAAGTACACCAATGAAACTATAACACCAATAGATTCACACACAAGACTCTATACAAGTCATGCATCTCTTGGCATATATTATGAGTCTAATCAAACATTAGTCCATTTTTCTTCCATTCTTCCTTCCTTATTCTATTTTCTCCCATTTTTGGGTAAACTACATTAGCTTGAGGTCCATCTAGACTATGTATGTGCCCACTCATATTTAAAATATGTATTAGGTTATATCCTTGAGCTATGCTTTCCATTTTTACCTATTGGGGCATAACATTTGGATCGATCACCGAATCAAATCAGCCCTATTGGTGTAAAATTATTTATCAGTGATCAAAATCAGCCCTACTAGGGCTAAATTACTTTATCAACTGATCCAATATGCTCTATTAGGGCACATTATTATTTCCTTTACATGTAGAAACACCCTTCCTTTTATTATAATTCAAAGCTCTATGAACTTTTACCCTCATTTTGGAAATTTTTACAGTGTGCAATTTGTCTCAAGATTGATTATTCCCTAAGTGCATGCTTGCACCCTCTTTTGGGTGTGTTCAAAGTGTGTTTCTTATATTTTTGGATTATATCTTTCCCACTTCCTACTACCTTGGGGCCCATTATATTATAATTATATTTTGATCATTGAGAATCAATGTGTGCAAGCATTAGCTCAATACAGCTTTAATCTCATCCATGGGTTAATTTCACTTTCTCTCTCTTTTCGAGAGTCTATCCCTTTCTTTCATCTACATATTTCCTCTTGAGGGGGCATCAGGGGTCATTTCATTCCAACTTCTTCTTGAAAACTCTTTTATTTGAAAATATGTTGCTTTACCTGAGTGTCTCACCATGCCTTCTCAAATGGGGGGAAAATGTAGACATCCAATTCCTAACACCATTGTGTTAAAATTATCAATTTTACTCGAAATTCACTCAAATGCATAATTTGAGCCAAAATCACTTAAATGTGCTATATGGTTCATGATTATCATTTACAATTGTTGATTCAAGCTAATGTATCCCTAAAGGGGGTAATGCATTTTATGTTATTGTTAACTTTTCTCAAATTGTTTTGAGTCAAAATGGAAAAAATGTAATTTAACCCTCTAAACCATTGAATTCTTCTAATTTGAAAGCACACAACATGTGCGTGTGTTATTTCACATCAATAATGTCATAAATGGGATATTGGTCCATACACAATTAACACCTTTTTCTAATTCTACTCTAGTCAAATTATGACCTAATAATATGACGTTCTAAGCAGTTCGATTAAGGTGTGCAACCAATTTCCAAAGAATTGCATAAATTTTGATTAATCTCACTTAGGTAAATTAATCCAAATTAAGGGCTTAAGTGAAAAATCCATGGAATTTATTGAATATATTTTACTTGGAAATTGATTTTTAATATCCACATCATCAAGTGACATCATTTATGAGGTGGCATCCATAAGCATAAATGCAACAAATATCAGGTTTAAGACCTCCCATACCTTTTTAATGGCCCTTCCTTTCAAATATTGATGATGGTATTTATGATTTAAATATCCAAAATTTATTTAGTTTATGTCCACACATCATGATCTTGATATGGATGGTCATGGTTAGTTTTGATAATTAAAAAATCTATAAATAAGAGGGCCAAGATCAGCATTTTAAAGCTTCATTTATGTAAACTTATTATGCAAAATTCTCTCCATAAGTCTTCTTTGTATATTGTTATTATGATTAATTTGGAACAGGATAGCTTCACTATAGGCATAACATTGATTAAATATCATGAGCCTAGTTTCATTAATGTACTTGAGATGATGGAGGAACAATTCACTCATCATTACTAAAGACTTGAGCACCAAATCAAGGGTAAAATCACATTTTAAGACACATTTAGATGATAGGATGTATTAGGGAAGGTTTGATGTATATGCTTTATTTTAATAGCTCTTAATTATCATTTGCAAACCCCATTGAAGGACTTAGCTTAGTTAGTTATGTTCTTCTAATCTTAATTGACACATGGAAACTCACCTTTGATCCAAGCTTAGAGGCATATACATTCCAATCTCTCTCTCTCTCTCTCTCTCTCTCTCTCTCTCTCTCTCTCTCTCTCTCTCTCTCTCTCTCTCTCTCTCTCTCTCTCTCTCTCTCTCTCTCTCTCTCTCTCTCTCTCACACACACACACACACACACACACACACACACACCTTGGATATATGAAATTTAAATATTTATTCTAATCTCACTTTCAAATCCTTGCAAAGATATATCTTTTTGAAATTAACTTGTCAATAAGAAATCCAGTTACATTGACATATAGGTGTGCTCCTAAACCTCGATCTTTAAATTTATATCAATTTTAAGTAATTTCAATTATATATTATATACAATGATTATATACTATAAAATGATCTTGGTTGCATGTAAATCACTAATAAATCACTCAAGTCAAGTCCACACAAATACAAGGTGTGTTATACACACACATATATGCATTCCTTTCCTTTAAACTAAAAATATCATTACTAGATTAAAGGTAAGGAAAATGTAGATGATATTTTTGGATTATATATCATGTCAGTCTTGTATACTTATAAAACTTATACCTTAGTTTTTCTATTTATTTTTCAACCTTTCTCACCTTCCATAAGTCTTGCATTTACTCTATTTTATGCCCCTGGGCCTATCTCTTAGTTTGACCAATCTTATGTTGATACCCCGGGCCTTTAATCTTACGTAGAATTATTAAAATGTAATTATATTCAACCCATACAATTTTTAATCATGTATCTACTTTCCTACTCCCTTGACACTAATGTCCAATATAGACACTAGCATCGACACTAGTGTTCTAGCCCAATGCAAGTGTATAGTGCCCTAAATTTATCTATTTTTCAAATTAAACATATTATAAAAGTTGGCCTAAGTGTTTTAATGTGAGTTACTTCTCTAAAGGGATTGATATAAATACAATATAAACCCTCATTCATTATTGACTTTGAAAAATCGAACAAAAAGAAAAAAGAGACAACTTGGCAACTTATCAAAAACACTTTATCAAATATTCAATTGAACAAAGCTTCCTTATTTCCATACCATTCATATGTAAAACACATCTACAAGTTTGAATTACTAAAGGATAAACACAAGATATCAATTTTACAAGTTGTAAGATAGGTCATTGTTGTACTTTCTTTACATAATATTGCATGATTCACACACAAGACAACATGTAGGAAAAAAATACATCAGTTTGAGGCCCTCTTCAGAGTATTAGATATGTATTCAATACTTGCTTACATATGAGTCTTTAGAGTCATATTAACACCATGTGACCACTAAGCTATTTTCCCCCGATGTCACCATGAAGATGAATAATTAGGGTTTTGAAAATTCATGAGGAGAAACAATCTATGACCTAGATCTAAATGCACCAGAGTGAAGGCAAAGTCTAGCCCAGAATCATCCAAGTGGTCACATCCTTTTCTAATAGGTATTCTATATATGACACTTATGTCTAACCTATAAAATAGTTTCAATGAAACCATCTCAGGCTTAAATTAGAGTCCAAAGCTTCAGAAGCATCATAACCAGAATTTGAAGACTATTCTAGAATCTCCTTCTAGTTTACTTTTTGGTTGTCCCATATCTAGCACTATGTTTGCATCAAAATGAGGTATGCATATTATGTATTTGTCATTTCTATGCATTTCTTAGTTGTAATTTATATATTTATCCTATTATCAACACAATAAATTTAGTGTATGTTTATATATGAATTTAACATCTAATTGGTGTGTTATAGATCTAATTATCACCCTTTACATTACCATTTATATATTCTTAACCCTATCTAACACCAAGTTAGGATTCCTACATTCATTTTAGGGTTTAAAAAGTTGAAAGATTTCATGAATAATTTTCATTATATATTAATTCATCCTACTATAATTAATGTCTGATTAAAATTACTTGTGAAATCCTTTAACTTAACATAAAAAAAACACATGATTTGGTTGTCATTGAGTTAATCCCCACATTAGTAGCATTTGAAAGATAAGGATGATTTATTAGGCACTACACTCACCAAAATATTTTATAATTAAGAAAGAGGCTAGAGAGTGAGAAGCATGAAGTGGTGATTTACATTCACCCCTCCTTCCCTTACTAACAAATACTTACAGTGATTATGTGTTATAGTAAGTCCCCTTGCCTTGTGATTGCCACAATAAATACATGAATAAAAATGTCATTTGGATAAATAAATACTCATAGAGGTCATTCATGTAAATGAATAAAATACTAAAGAATAAAAATAACACTTAAATGGTGGAGTGGAGAAGAGTTCAAAATTTTAAATCATGACATGGGTAGGAGTCCCCTGAACAGTTCTAGGAGGGGGAAGAGGATGGTGATCCAAATCTGTACATTGAGGCAAAAAATGTGGGAAGATATGAGAAAAGTCTATTGTATCAATAATAACAATAATTGTGTCTTCACTTTAAACATCCCATGGATGATAGAGCACTAGGATTTGGACAACATTAGATGATAAATAGGTGTAACCACTAACAACACTGTCATGGACCTATGGGTACTATTTTTGGCCTAGAGGGATCACCCCCACCATGAAATGAATTGTAAATATGGGAGGGTGAATGGTGTCACTAAATTTATGCATAGTAAATGGTCTTCTAGGAATGTTAAGGACTTGCTCTTTTATGTAGATATGGTTTTTAGATGGTGGTGTGGCATAAGAGTTAAGGTGTATAATAGGATTACACTTGGAGTCTTTTTTGGGTATGAGATCAAATGAAGTAGGGGTTGTCATAGGAACTCCCCTTGTATCATTATCAAATACACAATATCATCCCATCAATGGACCTTTTATGGGGTGGATGATAGATGATCCCACCCTAGGGGTTCTTTTCAGGATAGGTTGGGTATTAGAAGAGCACACTCCTTTAACTATGTGAGTGACATGGATTTTAGAGGAGTCACCACTTTAGTCCCAACTTATGACATGGATAGTGAAAAATCCATTTATCCAAATTGAACATTGTAAGTACTTTGTTCTATCTTGAAGTTCTTTATTTTGAGGAAAGTTGGCTTCTGGGCTTAGGAGGGATCTATTTTGCTAAAGCCACCTTTTTCTGTAAAAGAGTGGATGACAGAGGAGTCAACCCGTGGTCTTTTCAATATCTGGGAAACTTGGTATACATCATAAGATTTTATGGAATAATATCTCACATGGATGAAGCCTCCTTATAGGTTGTTTTTCCATTTAGATAGGCTTTCGCTCCTAATATATGCAGGGATGCAAAGGAAAGGTGAAAACTACACTAAAGATCAAAGTTGTAGAAGCCCCTACCTAGTTTAAGTTGGTTTAGTTTGGGGTGGATATAGGAATCATAACCAAATCCTATTCTATTAGAGTGGATGATATAGGAATCCACTTTTCTATTTTTAGTGGGAAGAAAATCCTGCTTATCGTATTTTAATTGTGTGGAGGATATGCAGAAGACCTAGGTGATAGAAGACCTTATGCTTTTAGGGGCTTTTTGTTCTAAAAACTAAGTCTTAGGTAAGTACCGATGAATGGTGTCATCCTTTTGACTATGTTAAGGTTGTGGGAGCCTTTAAAACCCTCATCCTATGATTACGAGAGCCTTAAAACCCCCTTGTTGTCTAATTTTCCTAGGTTGTGGGAAGCTTCAAACCCTCTTATTTTTCTTGATATGGTTGTGGGAGCCTTAAAACCCTCTATTATGATTTGTAAAGGTTGTGAGATCCTAAAATTCTCCTATTTATGGTTGTGTGAGCTTCAAAACCCTCTTGTTATACTTCATTAGGCTGTAGGATCCTTAACACCCTCTTATTTCATCAAGGTTTTAGGAACCTTCAAACCACTTACTATGTTTGTGAAAGGTTGGGGGAGCCTCCAAACCCTCTTTGTTGTATTTGGTTGTTTGAGAGATACTTATAACCCTCTTTGTTGTGCTTGGTTCCATTTTGGTTGTTGGTCCATTGTGTAAAACCCTATACCTAGATGTGGGTCCAATTATCAAAACCTTCACTTGCCTAGTTCATAGCTCTAATTTTAGAAGTTTTTACCCCATCAAAATAAAAAAAAATCCCATTAAAATTACTATCTAACAGTATTCTTAACTTATTTATATATGATATGTTGATATATATTATATACTATAATTCTATATAAATATGTGTGTGTGTGAGTAATTATTAGTATTTTATTAGTATTCTTAGTAATATTATATTAATAGTTAGTATAGTATATTATTATTAATATTATATATTAATAATACATAACATTATAATATAATATTATAATGCATAATATCTTATTATCATAATATTATATTAATATAATATGGAATATATTATATTACTATGATAATATTATTATCAAATTTATTTATATATATATGATTTTTATCAAAATGAATATCATATTATTGTTTCTTAATGTTAAGTGCATAAAAGGTGGGATGAGGTCAGTGATCACATGTTTTGAGTGAAGTATAATTGTTTATTTTCACTCTTTCACTTTAAAAAATCCCACTCGAATATAATATAAAAATTACATCCCAATAAAATTTTAATTCTTTACAAAATTTATCAATTTTGGGTTTGACCAGCTCAAATTACAAAGCATTGAGGTCCTAGAGTTTATATTTTATCTTCCTTTCATCCATATTGATAATATATTGTCTTAAATAAATTACATCAAGTTTAAGAACATACATAAACATAATATTCATGCCCCTTGAAGAAATGGCAAGTCCATAAAGAACATGCAAACCATATGAGATTTCAAGGTGAGTTAAATGGCCACTGTGAGTGGAAATTACAAACTATTTTAGATGTCATAATACACCAACCCCATATTTAGGGAAGTTATTAAATTTGCATGACTAGCACCCATTACAAATAAGTCTGCAATTTACAAGGTGATAGTGTATTAGACAAGATATTTTATATTGTAAAGGGTGGATGAGGACGTAATGATCTATGATTTGATTGTAATAAGGCTCCATGTCTCATCTTGATAATAAAAATAAAGAGTGTAAATTGATATGACACAATATATTAATACTCGATAAATCTATTAAAGTTAACATATAATATTTAGAATTGATTGTGTTTAATTGTATATAAGGGAAAATAAAGTTAGGATTTTGGTACCTAGTACTTTAAGCAATGTATTTGATGTGAGGACAATACATTGAAGTTTCAAAGTCTATCTTATAGTATATATTTGTCTATGTTTCCAATATATTGGTACATACGTAAATTACATCAGGGTTAAGAACATACAAAAATACCATACTCATATCCATGAAATAAAGGGCAAGGCCACACAAAACATACAAGTAGTGAAATATTTAAATGTATGTTGGGCAGTGATGAGGAGGGGAAATGAGAGGGAATTTTAGGTGATATCATACACTAAAGGTCCTATATCACACACATGACTTAACTTCAAGGAAGTTATTGGATTTACGTCACTTGCACCCATTACAAAGGGGTGTTTATCTTGTAGGGTGGTGGTATATTTTATTGGATATTTTATATTGTCAAGGATAGACTAAGACATCATGATATCTGATTTGATTATGGAAGGGCTCCGTGTATGATGTGTGGATTGAATCAAGGATGCAATGACATTGATGTGGGGGAAATACATTAAGGTTATATTTTTGATTTCATTCATTAAGAACATATATAAACACCATACTCAGAGCCTTAGAATAAAATACAACCATAATTGGAGCCTATGTTTGTAAGCATAAGAAACGTAAAAGCTAAGGGAACACTAGTCATGAAAAAAATATGTTTTTGAGGGATTACTAAAATGAATATCAAAGTATTTTTTTTTAATGTTTCATGTACAAAAGGTGATATGGGGTTAGTGGTAATGAGGTTTGAGTGAGATATAAATATAAATTTACATTATTTCACTTTACAAAAACATAAAATTACATCCCTTCCAACATAGTTTACACTTTGTAGTATGGTATTTGCAGTCTACATAGAGGAAAATATAACAATGGGGGTGGTGCCTAATTTTAGATATATTATAACACTATACAACTTTGAGAGAGAATGAAAATACTATTGGGGATTCAAACTTTGGTTTTGTAGACTATCCAAAATTGGTAGTGCTTGTGGTCACTCTTTTCATCAATTTCATATTTCCTCCAATCACCAAATAAAGAGAAAAGAAAACTACTATTATGAATACAATGGTTTATATTAAGTGTTATTAAGAATGAGAATGTAAAAATGTTGGAAATGTTTGTATATATATCTATTTTCATATGGTAAACTACATTTGTCGATTAGATTATATAATATGCATTTTTTGTTTAAGAAGCCTTTTCCAAATTTGTCTAATTGGTTTCAAAGTCATTTAATAAGATTTGTCTAATTTTTTTTAGACTTGTCTAAATTTACACACAGTGCATTCTCTACATTTTTAAATGAGTCATTATATATTTGACATCTATTACTCATTGATATAGAACATTTTTCAATCATGTCTTTGGTAATTGAAATAGTTTGATTGAAGCCAAAAATTACATTGATAGATGTGACATGTCACTAAACTTTGAATGTATATCTACTCTAGTTTATTCGAGTCTATTCTCTGAATAACCCTATCATTTTCACTCACAATCAAAGTGAGGCTCATCTTGAAATATTTTAACATTTTGAATGGCCTTGTCCTTCCCCCTGACTTTGTCATTACTTGAGCTCACATGAAACAGAAAGTCCCCTCTCCACATAGCTTATTGTTGCTCAATATTTCATGAAAAAAGGTAAGATGAGGTTCGTGATCATGTGTTTTGAGTGAAATATAATTTATTATTTACACTTTTTATCTTTACAAAACCTCACTTTACTAGAATAGAAAATTACATCCCTTATGAATGAACACACAACTTCATTTTCCATTGTCTCCTCTACCACAAATATAGATTATTATTGCATATTACATCATTCATAAAGGGTGAGATAGTGTCAATAGTTATGGATTTCAAGTGAGATACAACTACTAATTTGCATTCTTTCCCTTTATAAAACCCTACTTTTTCTAAAAGTGAAAATTACGCCTTCCCTTCTAGCACAAATTACACCTTTAAGGCAACTACTACTTTAAACAATAGTAAGGGTAATGGAAGTCAAGATAATGGAGAACAATTATTTGTTGGTCCATGTCACCAATCAACAAAACCTGGGAGAAAAATTGATTTTGAAACTGCGTGGTAAACACATCCAATAAGTAACAATTGTTAAAATTGTATGTATGACCAAACTTATAGAATCACTGCTTAATTTAATATAAAGGATGATTAAATTAAATTTATAACCAACTTAGTCTCCCTCACTCCTTTGATCTGTTACTGATTGAAAGTTGAAATCTAATTTAAAGTTCATGGAAATCATATATGATATCATGGTAGTCTTCATGATTAATTTACTTATGATTTTTTATAACTTGGGTAGGGGTCCCATGGAGGGGGATGATGCTCTTATTTTTAATGAGCAAGTGGTCCCATGAAGAATGAAAAGTATGGTAACAAGAAAATTTAGAATCTTTTCTTAAAAATGAGCTGGGTAATTTATAAGGGGAAAGTTTAAGGGGGTGAAAAAAGGGAGACCTTGGAGTTTCTCATACCTATTCTTATTTTTTAGGAAGATATTTTATCAAATGTAAATTTATGAGTGATTAAAATTTATTTAAAATTTAATTATAAATAAAAATATAATAATTTTAAATATTATTCCCTATAAAATTACAACTTATACTCAAAAAAATTATATCATAACACCACTTTTATTATATGTGTTCATAAATTTACTTTACAACAACCTGGAAAAAATTTAGGAACCCCCACTCATAAAACCACTTCCCTAATAACAGGATTGATAACACTAGAGGTGAAAAAAACCTTCTCATTCAAATGGGGCTATATAATTATGGCAGAAACATATTTTATGGTGAAGTGTCTCCACTTTTTTTTGGTCTAAACAATTATTATTGTTAATATAATCCTAAACACATTTATTATCAATAAATTAATAGACTTTGTTACATCTAAAAAATTTCACATCATTTTATTTTGCCGTAAAAAAATATAATGACACATGGGTAATGGAATACCTTGGAATTTCTAGTCAGAATGAAGTAAATATTTATGAAGATTTATCTCAATTTTAATCTACTATTCTGCTCTGCTATCTTATGGTGAAATGCCAATAGCTTTCAAATTTCTGATTTATCTTGTTGATCTTCACTATCATTGTGAGTAGTGACAATGCTTGGAAACTAACTCGTTAATTTTCTTTGTTGCTCAATTTTACAAAAATAGGAAAAAATCTACTCTATTTTGAAATAATCTACAACGGCGTCTAAATCAGATTTTATGTATGCACTAAAGGCACTCTGTGAGTACACACTATACTCATGTGCCGAGATCATGTTTGTCAAAGAATTGTCCATAAAATTTTCTTATAGTGTTTAATTATTTTGAGGAAATGGAATATCATAGAGATTTAGTGATACAGTAAGGAACAATCTTAAAATGTGCTTTATCCATAATGCTCATTTCATAATCCTCATTACAACAAGAGTTTTTTTATTGTTGTATAGATCAATGTTAGTACTGAAATTATATATTTCCAGGATGTATTGTCTTAACTTGTATCAAAATACCATCGAAATTGATGTATGATCTGTTATAGGGAAATACAATTATATGTAAATATGGAGATCATTTTTTATGAGCTTACCATTTGTTAAAATATTTTTCCTGGATCTGTAAGACAAAAATACAATAGATACAAAAGAGAATGTAAGAAAATATACAAGCAACACCAACAACAGTAAGTGGAAATAGAGAAGAGAAGAAAAAGACAAAATAAAGGAATGTATGAGACAATAGTTTGAGCAAGGTGAGTGGACAACAGTATAGAATAAGACAAAAAGAGAGAATTTTTTGAAGAGAATAGATTTTTTTAATGCATTAATAGTATATAGTCAATAAATAGTAATAGAGCTAAAACCTGTGAGATAGTAAATTAGAATAGAAGTTTTTTAAGTTGTTTGTAAAAGTGTGATAACAATTGTAGCTGTAGGAAGTTATCATTAGTGTGTAAAGAGAGTTTTTTAATAGTTTTTTTTGGTAGTCAATAAAATATATGCATGTGTGTGTGTTTTGTTTAAAACATGTCATTTTTTATTTTAGTATTTTAAGTTTGTTTTTTTGTGTGTCATTTTATTTATTGGGTTTGTAATTTTTCAAGAGCCATCCATTTAGGTGTTTAAGCTTCACCTTTTTTGTGTTTGGTTTTAAGTGGTATATATTTGGCTTTGTTTCCCAATAATTAGTATTAGAGCCTTAGATTTTTATGGCATATTGATTATAAAAACTAGTAACAATAATTCATGGAAAGAGCCTTTTAAATTTGATGGTAATAACTATGAAGTTTGGTGTATTAAGATGAAGAATTTATTTTTCTCTCAAGATATATGGGATTTGGTTTAAGGTGATTATACTAAGTTTACAAATTTGGCATCATTCAATTCCCTCACTCAAGCACAAAGAAACTAATCTAATCAGCAAGGCAATTAATAGGAAACCTAGATAACCATATTTTGAGTTTATACACTTGAGATTGATAAAAAAAAAATGAGTACAACTATTGATAGATATTGCAATGAAATGGAAATAATTGATACTTAACTGGTTTAATATGTGCATGTAGGTTTTATTTGTAACAATAGAAAATGGACTGGAAGCTGATCCTAGAATAGTCATAAATTTTGGAAATATTCTTTTTATGGCCTTGGATATTATGTTAGATCCAAAAAGTTACATCAATGCAGGTGTCTAACTGTGATGTAAGTGTCCTATAAAAAATACTAAATAGATCTGGTTGTGACCATCTGGATCCTTCTTGGTATTTTGTCATATTTTTTCTAATATATTCAAATCACATACATAGGTTGTCACTTTTTTCAAATAATAAAACCCTAGCTCTTCACCCTTGGAGTGACTTTGGTAAAAATGGGTTAGCAGGCTCATAGTTTTAAGCTTCTCCAAAGACCCATTTATAATTGGGCAATGGGCATTGCCTACATATCTAATACACTAAGGAGATTCTCATAATTATATAATTCTCCCCTATGTGTTGGCTTGTGTGTGCAAAAGAATACAATATGTGATAAGAGAAGACATGTAATGACCTATGTTAAAACTTCAAAAATATGGCTCATGGGCTACTCCTAGATTGCTTCGGACCTGTATAAATATTGATCATATTCTTGATATACAAATTAGTGTGAATAGGATAGGTTTTAACACTTAAATGTTTGATTTAATACTTCTTGGTATATGGCCTTGTGAGTTTTATGTGATTTATAAGTGATTACTAGGTGAAGTATGAATAAGGGTTGATCTTGTATATATACCAATATTTTTTATAAATACTTCACACTAAATTAATTAGGCCAAACTTTAAAATGCATTTATTTTACAAATTTGGATGACTTTTGGGCACTAGACACTTTGTAAGAAAAGTGGACACTTGTATCGATGCAGATGTTTATCTGGAATGTAGGTGTCAAGAAAGGTAAAAAATAAGTAGAAGTCCAAAACTAGAAGTGAAGGATAAGGATCATGCTTAGATATTGTTTGCATGGTATAAAAGTCTTGGTCATCAAAATAACAAAGTTTAGACTAATAGGTAAGTAATTAAGAATAAAGAGATAGTGAATGCAAGCATTTTGGTAGTGGGCAAGTCCAAAACTGAAAGGTACAGCCATGATAAGTATTTTCTAAGTGTAAAATACCTAAAATTAAATATATGCATACTTGCATTAAAGTTAAAATCATATTTTAGTATATGCATTTCCCCCCTTTAATCTAGTAATAGAATTATTAATTTAAATGAATTAAATATGTACTTGGGTTGGTATGACACACCTTGTCTTTGTGTGACTAGTTTTTTGGTGAATGACCTACAACTAAGATCATGTTGTAATATATAATAATTGTATGAAATCCTAAACTGAAAGAATTTGAAATGCTTGAAAGTAGGAAGAGAAAGGTTACGAGTATATCAATGTGTTGATGCAACCATCTTGCTTTTTAGAAATTTGAATTAAAAGGATGCCCCAATATGAAGCATTTAATATTATATTAGGACAATTATCAACATTAAAGTACATATGTGTATAGATATTGGATGAAACATGCCCACAAACATAGTGTAATAGTCAGTTGCAACACATCCATTGGGCTTGTTATGTCTCAATCATGCAACCCAGATATGTGAATAATCTAGAGAGTGTGAGAAATTTAATCAACTCACTATATGTCTATTGAGGGTGGATGATTTAATAAAATCTATCCTATAATTTTGGTAAAGTTAGATAATTTAATCAAATATGAATTATGAGTTTGGTAAGATTGAGCAATTTAATCAACTCAACCTTCCAAATATGAACCAACTACTACAGTAGATTGGCTCGATAAGAGTCCATACCAATCCATCTCGGGTTTAATAATAGTCCATAATGGTATTTAAAATATGGAAAATGATTTTTTTTGGAATTTTAGGTGTCCTTTGTATGGCATATTCACCTCATATATGTCTTAATCTGAAATCTTGATATAACAAAAATAGAAATATATATAATGATACCATAAGGATGTATCTAAATCATATAAATGTGAAATCTCATGATTTTTAAATCATTAAAAGTGTGGAGGACATGTTTATATTACATGACCTAGCTAAATTTGGAAAATTTGAGAACTAATTTTGATGTGGAGAACATGTTTCAACAATATGTCTCCATTGTAATATGGAGATGTTGAATATTGAATAAATGTGGATGTCATGCATTTTTTTAATTCCCCCATTGCAATATAAAATTGTGAAAATGTGGAAGTCATGCCTCTATGACATGCCCCCACTAATATGCCTCACCTTTTGATGTTCAAATGCCACATAATCGAAGGGACATATCTTAGTCAAATGTCCACAAAGCATGGAATGACATATTCAAATGTCCATACAATAAATAATGACATTTTCAAATATCCAAATAGGCAAACATGGCATGGATACCAAAATCAATGGATCATATTCAAATGCTCAAACATGCAATACAATAGGAAGCAAGGAACACACTCAAAGATGTGCTAAAATAGAAAATTAGGACAAACATAAAAAACAAACATGAACCTAGCATACTAGTTCCTACAAATATACATTACCAAATAATGTTAATCATATAGCATAATAAGTACACTCTAAAAGGTATAATCATGGATATAGGCATGTGTAAGAATGCAATCTCAAACATGATAATGTAAATTTATCATATAATAATATAACATGGATGTGTCATGATCAAATACGCACATGCCCACAATGTATTTAGGAAGTGAGTGGAAGGAATGCCCAACATCTATATGTTTATATAGCATGTATCTAGGTATTCTTGTATCACACTCAAATGAAGCATGAAATGTATGTGTATATAGAAAGGAATGGTATGCTATCTACTAACACGGTGCAAACAACATATGTATAAAAAATAGTACAACTAGAAGCATGTTGAAAAAAAATGTATTTTTAAATTATTTAAATGTTTTTGTATTTTTGGAATATTTAGTTTTTTTTTTAATATTTGATGTTTTCAACCTTAGGTTGGATCATTTGCATTGTTTAGATCATGGTTAGATAGGTGAAAATGGTGCATGTCATATTCCTCCTTATGATTTACATGTGAAGTATAAAAATGAATACCATCATATGGTACATGGATCAATTTTATCTCATGGGAAAAGAGATACCTTGCTAATTTTGTCTAATTTTAGATTCCATCTAGTATACCATAGGGCTCTTACTATAAATGAATATTGAGTTTTTTGTGGAATAACCCAAACATTTATTTGAATTAATTTAGGACCACAAGAAATTTGTATTATGTTGCTCAAGGAGTATTTCCAACCTCCTTTATGTTGTAAGTCTTTTAAAACAAAGCCAATTTCTTGAAAACTTCTTTTATTACATGTGTTTTTTTTTTGTGTAGGATAAACATGGTTATGCCAAAAATAATCACTAGCCATGAATAATGTGATTATTATATCTTATTAGTGTGTATTCTTTTTTATTTTTTCAACTTGATGTGTTTGTTTTGAATATGTTATTGTGCACCATTTTTACTTCTAGGTATTTATTAGAATGATCTTGAAAATGTTTAATATGATTATGGTGATCATGAGGTTGTGGACTTGAATATTTGTGAGAACCATAAAATGTAAGCTATTGGTTATAAATAAGATCTTATATTTTATGTTTCAAGGTATAAAATCAATTAGAATAATTCCCACAACCTTGGTGATAGTCACAGTATGTAGTATTATCATATTATTTTGGTAGAGGTCTACTCATGCCAACCTCTATGGTGGGCAGGGAGAGATATGAGATGAAACTCCATGACATTTTAAATTAAATAAATTAGAGTCTTAGTTATTTATTTAAAATATATTTTACATGCATGTGATAAGATGAAAAAATTAGATTTCTATTATATTGTATTAATTGATGTTTTGGGTTCTGTTGCAATCTTTGCACCAATTTTTGAATGAACATGTATGTGAATAGATGTGATAAATATGATTTCATTGTTAGTGGGTGTGGTAAACCCTTATTTTTAAGGGAAATATTTTTCTTTGTTTATTTGATAAAGGTCAAAATAGAGGCCACATATGGTGGCTCTACATGGCAAGGTTGTAAATGTAATTTTCTCAAAAGAGTACCCTTATATAGGGGTGACTTATGTAATGAGTCAAAAAGTGAAAATTTGTCAATTATATCATTATAGTGTTTTTTAATATTATACACCATTAATATTTGATACATATTATCCTTTTGGTTTCCTTTAATGTGAAGGTTAATTTATATTGACAAAGGCAAGTCTTAATCAATGATTTCCTTTTAAGGCTTTGTTTTTCAATCTAAGGTAACAATATTAACATTGTGGATTATATCTTTTATAATATATATAAAATAAGCTAATGCTATGTCAATTGGAACTTTGGTTTTACATAACACCTCATAGAACATATCCTTATAATTAATCTATTATTTTAGAATGTCAAATATTGAGATTCATATAATTACAAGAAGAATTATAAAAAGAAGTTTTATGTTTTCCCATTTTTTTATTTCTCTAGAATATATTTTTTATTGGTTTTGAAATGTATGGGGTACAATAAATAATTATTATTAAAAAATAATTAAAAATGAAATAAATGATGTATGCATTCATGATTAATTCCTTGAAAATAAATGGAAATATGATTTTAAAATATTTACAGTTTAGAAATCAAAAATTAAATAAAAAATAGGAAACCCTAAGTCCACTAGGATTTTAAGACCAAAGTTTGGGTGCACCAAGTTTTTAACCCTAAATTTAGATAAGGGTATATCTAGGGTTAAGGGGATTATATTAAATTTTACAAAAAGGTGGTTAACTAACCTAATGAGTAAGAAAATTAATGAAAAACTCAAATAAACTATATTTTGAATTTATACAATTGATATTGTTAAAAAGGTAAAGTAAAAATATGGATATATATATATATATATATATATTAATGATTTAGAAAAAAATTATACATATGGGTTCATTATTTACATGTAGGTCTGATATGGAATAGGATGGAAGTGGGATGGAAGATGATCATGGAACAATCATTAGATTCTAGAAATATTCTATTGTGGCCCCAGATGCTTGTATCAAATCTGGATAGTTGTGTCTAACCATGACTCAAGTGTCCTATATATGATAATGAATATATATAGATTAAATCACTTGGAACCTTTTGGGTTTTTCTCCACTTTCTTTTTATATCTTCAAATCATGAACATAGGGTATTACTCTTTTTCAAATAATCAAACCCTAGCTCTTCACCCTTGGAGTGACTATGTGAAAAATGGATTAGTATGCTCATGATGTTGAGATACCCTAAATACCCATTTTTAATGGGTTCTACCTACATATACAATGATTTTAAGAGGGCCTATGACTTATGTAGTTATCCCCTATGTGTCAACTTGTGTGTGCACAAGGATGTAATTTTTGATAAACAAAGACATGAAGTTTCCTAGATTGTACTTTGGATAATATGGTATGGGATACTCCTTGAATGTTTCAGACCTATAAAAATAGTTATCCTATGACTGATATATGAATAGGGATGAATGGGATAGGTTTTCTCACTTGAGTTCTTGACTGAGTGCTTCTTGCTATATGGCCTTGTGAGTTTATGTGATTTCCATGTGATTGCTAGTTAAGGTATGAATGAGGGTTGATATTGTATATATATCATCCCTTTTATAAATTTATTTCACTAAATCACTTATACTAAACTTTAGGATATGTTTCTTTTACAAATTTGGATGAATTTTTGGAACTGGATAATTTGTACTAAAATTGGACACTTATGTCAAGATAGGTGTTTATTTAGGACACAAGTGTCTAGAAAGCTATAAAATAGGTACAGGTGTAGAAATGGTAGTGAGGTATAATAATTTATATTAGATATTTTTTCATGGTATATAAGGCATGATCATTATAATAATAAATTTTAGATTGAGAGATAATAAATTAAGCACAAAGGGGTAGTGAACATGAGTCTTTCAACAACAAGGAGGTCTAGAACTGAAAGTTATAACCATGATAGGTATTTTACAAGTGTAAAAGACTAAGGTACTAAATAAATTAGCTTTTAGTGTCTACAATTCTATTCATTCCAAGAAATATTTGGATATTATACAAAATGCATATCAAGGTAGTAGCAAGGTGAAGCTAGTCGAGTTACAACTATTGAGAAGGGACTTTGAGACACTGCAGATGAGATAAAATGAGTCAATCAATTACTTATTTACAAGTACAAATAGATTAGTAAATCAAATAAATACAAATGGATATGCTTTTAAAGATCATATAATCATTGAGAATATGTTGAAGATTCTTCCAATTAGGTTTTATCCCATAGTGGTTGTAATATAAGAGTCTAAGGACTTGAGACAAATGATAGTTGATGAGTTTTTGGGTTCCTAGAAAACCCATGAATAATGGTTGAATAAGTCAACCACCTCTTCCCATGAACAAGGCTTCAAGACAAATGTGAATGTGAGAGATAGGGGGAGAAGAGAAAAAAATAGGTATAGGAATTACCTATAGCTATTGATAAGGTGGAATACATAATCATCAAGAATCACATGGAAAAGAAAGAGGAAGCAACAACAACACTTATATAGGTGGATTTACAGAAAGGTATGATAATTATAATGTACAATGCTCTTATTAAAAAAAGTATGGGAATTATTATAATGAGTGTATAAAGAAAGAGTATGATTTAAATAGGCAAAACTCAAATTTATATAAGGAAAAAGAGGATGAATCAGATAGGAATGAGAAAGAAGGTAATTTGTTTCTAATATGTAATGTAGTTGATAAAATTAGTAGATAAATATAGTATTTGGATAATGGCTGCAATAACCGCCTGAGTGGGAACAAATATATGTTACATAACTTTAATGAGTCAATAAAATCAGAGGTGAAGATGGGAAACAATTAAAAGGTCCCAATCATGGGTAGAGGCATCATCTTTATCTTCTTCAATCAAGGTTACAAGAGACAAATCCAAGAGGTGCATTATGTGTTAGATTGGAATCACAACCTACTCAACATTGGGTATCTTATCCAAAATGGCTTTAAGGTGAAATTTGAATATAGAGAATGCATAATTTATAATATAAGTGGAAATTATTAGTATATTGCATCAATAAATATGCCATGCAATATAGTGTTCCCATTGAGGATGAAAAGTGGGCTTGCAACAACATTGAAAACTATAGTAGTGGATGAAACTATTCCTTGGCCTATTAGGTATGGACATTTGAGTTATGGTGGGTTGAATCATCTTCACAAGAATCAAATGGTGAGAGGGTTACCCCTAATATAATAACCAAATAAGTGTGTGAAGGATGCATATTGAGGAAGTATCTTAGTAGTGCATTTCCCATGGGTAAGTCATGGAGAGATAGAGATACTCTTGACCTAATTCATTTAGATTTTACTAGACAAGGCCATGGTTGAGAATTAGAATGGCCATTACATAATTATTTTGAGAACTAATAGAGGGGGATAATATATTTCAAATCATGTTATGAATTTTTATAAGGATAATAGAATCAAGAAGCAATTTACAATAAGGTATACACTATATAAAAATGATGTAGCAGAGAGGAAGTACCAAACCATATTAGAAATGGTAAGAAGCATGTTAAAGGCCATAATATTGTCTAATGAGTTTCTGGGTGAACCTATATCAAAAAATATATACTTGATCAATACTTCTCTTACTAATATAGTTAGGGATATGAACCCTTAAAAAGCATGGAGTAGTTGGAATCCAAGTGTTGAACACCTTAGAATATTTGAATGTGTTGCATATGCACATGTTCCCAAGTAATTAATATCAAAGTGAGATGATAAATGAGAGAAATGTATTTTCATCTAGTATAGTGAGAAACCAAAATAGTACTAGTTTTACAATCTAGTTACTAAGGAACTAATAATTAGCCAAGATTTTCAATTCATTGAGTAAGTAGCATGGGTTAATAAATAAGAAGATCAAAAGGTGAAAACAAGGAATAGTGGAACCTTTATTAAAGCTGAAACAACAAGTGTTAAGACCACATATACACCAAGTTGGAGCCTTATTTCACAAATACTTGATTCATCTAATGTCAATAGTTAAGAAGGAGGCCAAGGATCAACTCATGAAATAACCTCATCATCTTCTAGCTCAACACAGTGTCAAGCTAGAACAAGGAGTTTTTATGACATATATTAGTAGGCAAGGTATGAATAAAATGATGATGAAACTATGAATTTCTCTCTTTTTTAGTTGGTCCTATTTATTTCTAGGATGCAATTTAAGACAATAAGTGGTGTTAATCCATATATGAATAAATGCATGTAATAAATAATAATAAGACATGGGAGTTAGTAAATCTTATAGCAAGAAAAGAGGTCATAAGATTCATGTGGGTTTATAAAACTAAAACTAATATAGAAGGAAATATTGAGAGACATAAGGAAATGATAGTTATCAAAGGATACAAGAAATGGCCTAGAGGTGATGATAATGAGACATACCCATAGTAACGATATAAATGGTGAAAACAATCATAGCTATAGTTGTTTAATACAAGTGGAAGGTACATAAAATAGACATCAAGTTAGCCTTCTTGAATGGAGTGTTAAGATAGTAGGTTTATGTATGAAAACCACTTGGTTATGAGGCTCTTAGGCATGAGAAAAAGGTATATAAGGTGAATAAATAATTTTATGGGCTTGATAAATCACAAATGGCATGGTACAAGTAAATATATTCATATTCATTGAGAAATGGATTTAGAAAAAGTAATAGTGAGCCCACTCTCTACATCAAGGATATAAACAAAGGTATTTTGATTATTTTTATATTTGGATGGTCTAATATTTAATGAAAATGTAGATCAGTTCATAGGAGAGTTTAAATCATCCCTGAAGAGATAATTTAAAATGAATGAGTTAGGTTTTTTGAAGTATTTTCTTGGCATAAAAGTTAATAAAATGGAATATGGTATCTTCATATCCTAAGATGAGTATGTGAAAGATATTTTGGAGGGAATTAAGATGATAGATAGTAAACCAATATCTACACTAGTTAAAACAATTTTTAAATTACATAAGGAATATTGTAGCAAAAATTGGATCCCACACAGTACAATATCCTAGTGTGAATTTTAACGTATTTGACTACAACTAGACTAGATATCATGTATGTAGTCAACCTCATCTTTAGATTCATGGAGATACCTAAAGAGACACATTATAAAGAATGAAAAAGGATATTGAGGTGTGTGCATGGAAAAATAAGCCATGGAGTTTTATATACAACGACAAATGAATTTTAGTTAGTAAGATACACATATAGTGACTGGGTTAGTAGTTTTGATGATAGAAAGAGTAAATCATGGGATGTGTTTCATATTGGGTTAATATATATTTCTTGGGAATAAATAAAATGACCCATAGTTTCACTTTCCATGGATAAGTTAGAGTATATAGAAACAAATTTAACATGTCAGACCATATAGATAAGAAGAATCCTATCAAATTTTCTTGAGGAGAAGTAAGGATCTTAAACTATATTTTGTGACAACATATCCTCCATTTCATTTTCAAAGAATACCATTTTTCATGGAAGAAGAAAACATGTTGAATTATGTATCATTTTATCTAAGAGTTAGTTGAAAATAAGTGATATAACTTAAACTTTTCAATTTAGATCAACATCTCACATATATATTCACTAAACCCTTTTGAAAATATAATTTTGTGAATTTAAGAGTGAGATTATAAGTCATAGATGTATTATAAATAACTATTTGGGATCATATGGTGTCTCTAGAGATGTTCATCCTACCTTTAGAGATTCCTAGGCTAGCTTTAAAGATCCATAATCTAGATCCAGGTATTACCAATCTAGCTCCAAAGATGTTTAGGCTAGTTCTAAAAATCACTAATCTTGCTTTAGATATGTACAATCTATCTCCGTAAATGATTAAAATAGATTTAAAGTCATATAAATAATTCATAGGTAGTTTTTAGGATGGTTTATGGTTGAAGAACATTCTATAAAGCATGGAAATATGGTCAAGATTAAGGTGGATTGTTAACATATTTAATCTTTCCCTGCACCTACCATTGTTTGCATTTGTCTTAGATCCAAAAATCTCATATAGATATTTGAACTCCACACCTTCATTTAATGCATGTAGTTGTAAGTTTGAATTAGTTTGTAATCATTTGGATGAGTGGAAAGGCACATAAGTAGGTTAACACAAAAATAAAATAGAGAGAAAATAGAATGTAAGAAGTAAGGTAAGATAATATACACATAACAATAATAATAGTTTGTGAAAATAGAGAAGAGAAGAAAAATATAGAACAAAGGAATGTATGAGATAATAGGCTAAGCAAGGTGAATGGAAAAAAGTATATAATATGAAAAAAGAAACAATATGGAAAAAATGTAGAGTTTTTTATGTATCAGTAGTATACAGTCAAAAAATAGTAATAAAGAAATAACATGTGAGATAATAAATTAGAATTGAAGTTTTTGAAGTTATTTGTAAAATTTTGGTAATAATAGTAGTAAAAATTTATCATTAGTGTGTAACCAAAGTTTTTCAACTTTAGTTTGTAATTGTTTAACCCTAAAATGTTGGTCTAGATTGTATTAAAGGGGTATATTGAAATGAAATGTCACAAGGGTGATAATAAAATATACAATTAATTTGTAAATTATAACTATTATAGATATATAAATGACTAATAAGTGAAGTACTTAGATTGTTATGATGCTCGTGTAGTTCTGAATCTAGAATAGGTGGAAAGTAAGCAAGAAGTAGATTTTGGAATAATCATCATATTATAGTTTTGATGCCTCTAGTTCTTTGGATAGTAACATCATTCTAGGATGGTTGCATCAATTTTACTATATGGGTTTAATGCTAATGTCTTATATGAAACATCTATCAAAATAGTTTGAGACCACTTGGATGTTTCTAGGTTCTACTTCACCTTGTCTCTTGTGCATTCAAATATGGGTCATGGATAGTCATTGCTTATGAAATGTTAGAACCCTAGCTTTCCATCTTGAATGTGACCTTGGGGTGAAATGGGTTAGTGGTCACATGGTGTCAATATTCCCCCAATGGGACCTCTATCAAAGGATGCTACTTACATAGCCAATACTTTGAAAAGGGCCTCAGCCTAATGTATTTATCCCCTACGTTGGCTTATGTTTGAATCATATAATGTGCAGAAACCAAGTAAAATAGTGACCTATCTTGTAACTTTTAAAATCAAAATATTGGGATGATCCTTTAGTACTTCATACCTATAGATGTGTAATCTCTATGAATGGTATGTAAATAGAAATAAATAGGGAAGCTTTGTTCAATTAAATCCTCTTTGAATGCTCTTTTGTTTAAATGATAGGTGAAAAATGAATGAGGGTTGATATTATATTTATATCAATCCCTTTATAGTAATAACTCACGTTAAATCACTTAGGCCTCCCATTAGGATACATTTCATTTGTAAATTGGATGTATTTAGGTCACTAGACACTTGCATCAGGATAAGCCACTAGAATTGATGATATTGTCTAGCTTAGTTATTAGTATCCAATCAACATGAAAGTAGGTACATGTTCAAAACTTGTAGATATGGAAGATAAGTCCATTTTAAGCATTTTGGGTAAGATAGAAGGCCTAGGTCATCAATATAAGACTTGTTAGACTAAGAGATATAAGCCAAGAGTTACAAAGACAGAGCAGATGTGAGACTTACAAAATCAAGAAAGTCAGAAAACTGAGAGGAACAAATAAGGTTTTATTTTTCAAAGTGTACAAGATTGAGGTGATATATAATCATAAAATATTTTATAAATCCCCCACTTTAATCTAATAATGAAATTTCTATTTTAAATGAAAGGAATGTGTACGTGGGTGTGAATTCACACTATGTCTTTGCATGTCCCCAACTTGAGTGATTGTCCAATGACTAACCTATAATTCAGAGCATGTTATAATATAAAATTAGTGTATATAATCTATTTTAAAATTAATTTAAATAGATTAAAATTTAAAGATTAAGGTTTAGGAGTACACCTTTGTGTTGATGTAACCACCTTGCCTATTGGTATGTTATTTTGAAAAATATGTATCATTGTAAGGTTATAAAAACTAACATTATGATAAATATAGATAAATATTTAAATTTCATATATCTAAGGAGATAAAGATAGAGAACGTTACTGGAAGGCACATGCTCCCAACTTTGGAGAAAAAGTGATTTTCCAACTAACAATTGAGGTTAGCTCAACCATGAAAGCCAATGATACTTCTAAATTAGTGAGGTTGGATGATCAAGTCCAACTTGAAAACTTGTAAATATTTGAGTGGTTTGATCACCTAAAAAATACCAAAAGGTGAACCAACTACTACAGTAGATTGGATCAATAAAATTACATAAAAGTTAGTGGGGTATCAATACGAAAAAATTATGTGATATGATAACAGTCCATAAAAGAGTTATAGAATATGAAACTGATATGGATTTTATGATATTAGGCACATGTTTAATATCATATGCAACTTAGATATGTTTCATGCTGAAACTATGTATATAATAGTACCAATGTATAGAATTATACCACACTATGAATTTGAATCATATAACTATGTGTTTTGTCCAATTCAGATAATAGTGTAAGTGTGGAGTACATGATTCCAAAGCATGTCCCCACTATATATGGAGAAATATAAAAACTAATATAAGTACCAATGTGTAGGTCATGTTTTCAAAACATACCCCCACTCTAAACTAGAGATGCTAATACTGAATAGATGTGGTGAACATGCCTCCAAAATATGCCCCCACTGAATTTGAGAACTGATATAAGTACCATACTAAATGAATTTGGAGAACATGATTCCAAAGCATGCCCCCACTAAAATCTATAAATTGTGAATGTGTGGAATCCATTTCCATATGACATTCCCCCACTGAATCTAAAAAAATCTCTAAGTGTGAAGAACATGTATGTATGGCATGCCATCACTAATATCCCCCCTTTGAGGTGAGGGAAAGATAGGAACTAGTATTTACCTCACCTTAAAAGCATAAATCAACTGTATGCTCTGTGAATGTAACTATATAACATATAGAAAGAAAATGTCTAGGTAAATTTATCATTTAAGTGCATAGAACCAATGTGATCATATGTAGGCCTAAGATGCATGATAAATATAATGATAATGTATAGATGATAATAATAATAATAATAATAATAATAATAATAATAAAAATAATAATAATAATAATAATAATAATAATAATACAAGATCAAAAAGAAAAAAATCACACACACAAGAGAACTCAAAAGTAAGTCAAAGGGCAATGGTCCAAGGAGACCACAAACAAGGGGCATGTTCAAATTCTGTGAAATCAAAGGAACATGAATTAGTCAAATGACTATAAGATAAATAATGACATATTCAAATACACATAAAAAATCCATGATATATACAAATTTCAATTAAATAATATATAGGAATGGGGGTTACAATCAAAGGATCATATTCAAATTCTCAAAAAAAGAATACAAGACACCCAAGGAAGTGCATAAATTAAAGCATAAACAACCACCATAAACATGCCATAATATCCCATGGATCTAATGTGTTAGGAAAAGTATGTCAAGTGTATAACATACCTAGTACCCTATGTAAGATATAATCATGGATAATAGGCATGTGTAATTACATATGTAATATTGAACATGATAATATAGAGTGATCATTGAATCATATAGCATGTGTGTTTCAAGACCAAATAAGTGGATGCCCTGGATGTCCATATGACATGATTAGAGGTAAATACCAACATCATGTATCTGTGTATGGTTGTATCACACTCAAGTATAAGTGTGACACATATGTGTACGTAGGAGTAATCAAGTATGACATTCATCAATTTGGAAGTAACACATGGATGTTAAGGAGCTAATAGAACATGTAAGTGCCAAATTTTTTTTGGAGTTTTGAATATTTTTTATTATTTTGGTATTTTTGTAAATTTTTATATAGGAAAGATAATCCTATGATTCCATATATTGGATGGCCATAGTTATCTCCCCACTATAAATATGGTGTAATACCTAGTTATGCTACTGAGGAGTATGTGTAAGTGTAGTATCTATCACTATGGTATCAATGGTACTCTGCATATGTAAAATAGGAATTTATGGTCATGAATCAATAACAGGCATAACAAGAGTAGGGTTTTTTGGAACCCATTATTGAGTATTGTATGGTTTCTTCATCATAGAAGTAATATATGAATTTTTAAGTGCTCTATATATCTGATCATCATGTGTAGTAGAAGATGGGTATATTATGGAATCCACTCTATGTCTTTGATATAATAGTCTCTCAAGTACTGGCTTCCCAGTAAAGGGTATTTCTTTATGCTTACCCTTTTGTAGTAAATTATCCTTATTAGGCTTAATGGGTATTTACAAGGGTAAAAGTTTATTTTGTTCAAGAAGATGCTCATTTGAAATTTTGAAAACTATAATTATCCAGTCAGTCTATGAATGTATTTAACGCACCCATGAACTATAAAAGGTACTTCTCAAAGAGTGTGTATCAAAAGTCTCCCAATAAAATATCAAAGATGCCTGTAGAAGGGATAACTGAGAAGGTAGTAACCATATGTGTGGGGCCAACTTATAAAGGTAAATTAATATCACCAAGAACCTTCTTGGAGGTCCCATCGAATTCTCTAAATGATCTGGTAGAGTGGTTTAAATCATTATGGGTATAACCCAAGTGTGTAAGTAATGTCATGGTGTAAACATTATTACTTGCACCATTATCAATCATAACACTATGTATGGGGTGTTTATCAAGGTATCCTCTAATGAATAGAGAATGAATATCATAGTCATCATCCTTAATTTCACTATCATCAAAATGATAGGGTATTTGAACCATATGAGGTATATGTCATGTGTAAATACCAATAACCTCATTTAGTAGATTCCTGTAATGTGATGGAGGAGGATGTGCATTTTATGCCATTTGGACTTTGGGTTATTTCTTAGAATGGTCTTTCAATGGATTATTAAATATTTTATGTTTATGGTGATCACTAGGTTGTGAGCCTAATTCCTTTGGAGGATCCTCAAATATAAGTTTTTAGTCATCAATAAGATCTTGGATCTTATGTTTCAAGGTAAAGAATTTGCTTGTAAAATGTCTTGATTCTTGATAATGACCACAATAAGAATTCACATCATATCCTTTGGGTAGATTTAGACTCATATCAACCTCAACAAGATTAGGGAGATATAAAATAAAAATATAGTAACCATAGGAGTAATGAATTTGGGGACTCAGGTAAATGTTTAAATTATCTTCTTGGTGAAATAAATATGACAAGCCGACTAGGCTATTGTGAAATTGTGTTGACCATTATAGTTGTTTCCTTTTTAGGATCAAGAGGCCTTACCTTATAACTTAGTTTAATTTTGAATTTGGTATTATATGTAGATGCAACTGGTGTGTTTACTACATACTTAAGCCTATCAAATGACATAAGCTTCATTTCATGGTCCTGTACAACATGGCATAAGTCATCAAAAGATTTGAACTTATTGAAAATAATGGACTCATGTAAAATATTAAGCAAAATTTTCTTGAATATATCTTGAAACTCTTTGTATACATTAAGATTGGTCATTTTGGATAGCATTGTCTTATATCTAAAGACATATTCATTAATAGGTTCATTATTTCATTATTTGATTTTGATAATTTAGGCATAGGAAACCTTTTTAGAGATATTAATGGAAAGGTTGATAAGAAATGGATGACAAGAGGTTTGAATGATTTTTATAGATTAGAGAGTTAAATAATAGAAACACCTCAAATCATAGTAATTGAGGCTTCTTAGAAATAATTTTGCCAAAATTTTATCATTGGAATCATAGTCAAGGCATGCCGCATAAAATGTTCGAAGATGTTATTTAGGATCACCCTTGCCATCATAAAATGTGAATTTTGGTACAACAAATCTAGTTGTAAAGGGGTTTAAAGAGATTTAAAGTGCAATAGGGTTATCCAACACATATTTCATATCCCTGGCATGAGGGGGTTTTAAATCATTTTTCTCAATGTTTGTAATCTTGTCTTATAAGGTTTTTATAACTCAAAGGAATGATTGAACTGTAGGCCCAGTGGGATTTAGATTAGAAATGTGAGTAGTCACTAAAGGGGATGAAAACATGTTTTGAGTATTAATAGGCATTGAAATTGGCATGTGTGTTGAAATAATAGGTAATTTCATGAAAGATGTATCAATAATAGTTTTAGGGAACAAAGGTTTAAACACATAATCTATGTTTGGACTAGATGTATTTAATTGTAATTTATTTAAGGGGAGGTATGTTTCCACTATAGTTTTGAAATTTGTTGCTTTTATTAGAGATATAATAACTAAGAGTGCCCGGGGGGCGGGGGGGGGGGGGGGGGGGGGGGTAAATTAGTGAGCCTAAATAATACAAACTCAATTTTGATCTTTACAAATACTTAGTGATCTACCATAAACATTCATGAAACATACACATCATTCATAATAATGAGCAAAAGAGATAATGCAATATCAATCACATAACACATAACATACTTGAGAAATACTCTTGGGGAATAAAACCCACTAGAACCTGAAATTGGAATATTATCCTATAATAACAATAACTAATTTAGATCATCTAAAAATTATCAAGGAACTATAATCCCTATTTAGTGAGACTACAATTCCACAAGGTGTTACCACACCTATCTAGCTGAGTTGTAACAACAACCAGACCTTTTAACAAGTTTCACCTTGCAAGGAGGCTAAAACCACCTTAGATGTTGAGCTTCCACAATAAAACCTATGAACAAATCCACCTTTCACTGATGTCTTCAATACCTGATGATGGACCTTTGATTAACACTCTTCACCTTCACTCATTCTCAATCAATAAGAGCTTTATTCTACCAATAGAATTATTACCTATAGGTCATAAAAATAGTCCTCACTATGTTATACTATTTACCTCATCTTCAAGGAACTCTAACCCTCCTTTGATCCATAAAAAACACACACAATCCTCTCTCAAATATCTCTTTTTTCTCTCACATAAAAGTATAGAAACCATCATCTTTGGTTCCACTATTTATAGAGCATACTTGATAATCAAAACCTTGGTCAACCAATAGGCATTCCTTATACCTTAAGGCATATCTCACATTAACACATGTCTCAAAACAATCTTCATAGGTTGGCCATAGCATTTATAGGTCACCCTTAAGAAACTACACCTTTTAATAAGGCCCTTATAGCCCTTATAGGTCTCATGTGAACCCATTCCCTCTTTTAGCACTTCATTAAACAAAACAATAGCATAAGACCAATTTAAAATACATGGGTCCACTCTTTATTTCCCCTTTTACATCTTTGAATTATCATAGTCACCTTTGCTTACCTCTGTATATGCTCAAATAACTCAAACAGAGACCTTTTACATAGGAAACCCATTACCAAACATACAGTCAACTTCTTAAGTATTGTTCATGCTCAAGATAGATTGATCACACCTCTAAAATACAAAAAAGGCATCCTCATGAAGCCTACAACACTCAAAAAAAGCTAATTCATCAATATACATCAAAACAACATCAAAATGAGCTCAAATATCCTTTTTGGGTCACTTGTAGAACAAGCATGAACACATAGTCAAATTCTAGGCTCAATATCTTTGACTGTACTAATGTTCAGATCTAAAAGTCTATATTTTTGGATGTGCCTTAGAGTCCTCTACCACTTTGATTTTTAAATAAATTTAAAATTCAACTTATATCAAAATAGATGGATAAAATACAAAGTTTTATTTTTTCCCTATGTTGAATTCAAACAGTCATAGTTAAACTTTGACCACTTTACAATCATCTCATGTCCTCACTTCTCAAATTGAATACACACCTTTGATCTTGTCTAAGATTTAATAAATTATCCACCAAATCCAAACATTAAACCTCAGTCACTTTTACCTCATCTCGTATAAACTTTAAATGTTGACTCCACATGCTCTGTTGATCTCTATAGATCAGTGAGGTCTTTAACTATCAATGTTCACCATTCGATCAATCTGCACAAACCCCTACTCACTATTTAATCCTTATCATATACATTTGTTCAGTAATTTAAAATCATGCACCTATCATCATCTCATTTCTTTTTGACTTCTTGAGGTAATGTGCACCATTGATCTTGCTTGAAATTTAACTTGTATATAAATGACTAAGTATGGGGACCCTTTCAATATGCCTAAGTAGCCATTTTTAAACCTTAACAACTTATTTTGCACTTTGATGCATGATATTAAATTTGGACCAGATTATATCCTCACATAAGATAATATAACCATGTGTCATAATACTCATGAATCCTTCTCATGTGCGAGATATAACAACATTAAAATGCCTTCTCAAAATATTCTATCACAAAGTAAACTATTCTTAGAATTTGTCTAGGAGACCAACTTTTCACCTACATAAATTTTGTCTCACTTTAGTTCATGATCTAAAATTTATCATAAATAAAATAGGATAAAAACTAAACAAGCCCATATGTTTAGTTTCTCTTAACATCTTGACATGTGAAAGATATAACATCAAAAAAATGCCTACTTATCTTTTCTTTTCATACACAAATTTGGCTATGGAAAAACATAGTCAAACTGCTTGGGAGCCCAACTTTACATGTGAAAATATTTTGATACGCTTCATCGTAGGATCTAAAATTTATCACAAATAAACTAGGATCAAAAATAAATAAACCAATATGATCACTTTCTCCTAAAATGTCCACACATGTGAGATATTCCATCATCAAACTTCTTACTTAGCTCTTTTTTACCACATGCAAATTTGGCTAGGTATGGGAAACAATGAATTATGACTGAGAAACCAAATTTTCACCCTCATATATTTGATCACACTTTGACACATGACTTGAGATATGGCACATAACAACTAGGGACTAATTTTATTATAACTATATGACCAACTCCCCTTGACTCATTCCCACATGGAAATGGTGGCATCATCAAATTGCTTACTCAAATTTTTTTCCACTAGACCCAAAGTGTTTAAATGAAAACTATGATCAACCAGATGAAATACACTCATACACATAATCACTATAACCACAATATACCTATGATATGACCCCTTTCACATGCTTAATACTTCATACTCATCCCTGAACATCTCTAACCATGCCAAAGCTGAAGATCAACCAATCATACTTCATGCATACTAGGACAAGCACATTACACACTTTATCATTATCACATAGATTATCAAGGAAATTCATCCACTCACAAAGACACCTCCATGACATCACCATGAAATCATTATGACAAATCTCCAACAATCTCCCCCTTTTTTATTGATGCCAACAAACATCATATAGCAATATATAGCTCACCTTCTCTTGCTTCAAGCACTCCCATAATAGGAAATTTTTACCCCTTTGACATAATGACAAAGTGGGAAAAAAATGATCATGAGTATATTAAAAAACTATCAAATAAGAAATGACCATCTTAAAAAGATGATACAAACTCCCCCTTACCTTGAGCCTACTTCAGCTTGCCTTGACAACATCCTCTTGCTCCATGCCAACACTGTCTTCAATCAAGCATTATAACCAATGAATAAAGAGCACATAAAAGCATATAAATCTGATGGAACACATCAAGAAACATCTGAGAGGTACTCCCACTAATAACTCTAAGAATTTTACCTTCTGAGCATCTTCAGATCTCCACACACCATGAAGAATTACCACATATACTTACTAGCCTTCTCTCTCAAGATACCATAAGGACCACCGAAAAAACTTCATGACACTCACCAAATAGGAAAAATAAACTAAACCAAATTGATAAATCAAATTTAAACGCACATACCTTGCTATTTTGAATAAACTAAAAAAAAACACTCTTCTTCAAACTAGGTATGTCTAGCCTCCTTGTACCCCTACCTTAAACTTGAAGATCCCAAAATTTTGATTAGACACATCTTAAAGACCTAAAACTTCATATATAGAGTACTCTCATATGCCCCCTCAAGCACACCTATCTGTATTACCAAGCTCATCTTCTATAACACACTTCCTTCACAAACCTACTAGCTAATTAACCATCTTTATTGACAAAAAATTGAATTATTTTAGAACCACAAACCTTAAATTATATGTGAATATTTATTTGACCACAAATTTGGCCCATTAAACATATTAAGAAGACTCATACCTTAAATTATAAGGCAAACTACTTTTATATCATAACCTAAAACCCTAGAATCTTGAAATAAATAAGGTCAACAAACCTCCTTCTAGTCAACACACACCTCTAAAAATTCTTTCATACTTGGAGACACCCATCACACACTTATAGAACAAAAATTTATCATTAACAACTTTGGAAGCCTTGAATTCCTATAACCCATTTTAGGCCTACTTGCTCTTAAGCCAAAAATTGAGAAAATCAAGAACACTCAAAAGTCTTCAATTGGCACAATACATACCTTTAGATCATAAAATCACCTGAATATCATCAAAAATAAGTGTATATAAATTTCCAAGAATCAAAATATTCTTGATATTTACATCAATCTCATTAATCCACATGGAACCATCCATTCTAACTCTGTACTATAGCTCCTTCATAAACCTATGGAGAAAACTCATGAAGTTATTGCTCTTATTTAACCAATGACCTTCTAAGATCAACACAATTCTGTATACAAAGAATTATGATCTTGAGCCCAAAAAATTACTTCTCCACTAAAAGTAGTCTCTTAAGAAGCATAGATAGAGACCTCCTCTATACCATAGTGTTATACCATGGTGTGAAACTAGGAGTTGCCCACAACTCCTCATATTCCTTCTCCTCCTTGGTCATCTGATATTTTTAGTTCTTCTTCTTCTTCTTCTTCTTCTTCTTCTTCTTCTTCTTGGGCTTAAGAGAAGCATCATGCTTAGCCACTACAACATTCTTGATGTAGGAGCATCAAGCCAGAAATCACTATTTTGTGTTTTTATCAATAAGGGGTCAAATATATTCCAAGGTGTTTTATGGACCTTATTATGTCCATTTTTGGTCTTATAATCCATTTGGGTCCCTTAGGATGTGTTATAGGAGTTTTAGGATTTTTCCCTCCAAAACTAGGCATTTAAATATTCAAATATTGTGAGTTTAAGAGGGAAAAATGCATGTATTGAATATGTTAAGTGATAAAAGTTAGATTTTGAGGGTCATTAAAGTCATAAGGAATGTATTTTAATGTATTTTCATGTTGAATGCTTAAATCAAGCCATCTAAACCAAGAAAAGAATACCCTTGTACATTGAGATAATTAGAGTAAAGAGGTTGGTATAACAAACTCCAAACACTTATGTTGAAATGGTGAAGGGAGAGTAATTTTGAGAGAAGTAGGATGGCATAAAGGAGAGAGCAGATGGTCTCCAAGGGGAGGGAAGAAGATAAAGAAAAAGAAAATGATCAAGAACCCTCAAGGAAGGTGATCAAGTCCATTGATGGACTATTTTGTATGATTTTTGATTCCATGACTAAAGAGAAGTAGTCATTTGATTGATTCCCTTCAAATATTATATTGTATGTTCTCTTTTGTTTTAGATGAATATTTAAACCATGTATGCAAAGCTTTATGTTTGAGAAATTGTAGGTTTAAGAAGGATTATTGAACACAATCAAGGAATGTTTGAATAATTATTCAAAGAATAAGGGGAACCTTTATTATGTATGACATTTGAAGGTATTAATAAATTTATAGTTACCTAATTGATTGAGTGAATAAATCTAAGAAAGAGCAATCTATTCTTATACCCTGTTCACAATATTGACTATCCAAGGTATACAAGCATCAATTGTTCTAGAGAAGTAAATATGATTACATTTGAATCAAATATGGTGAAGTACATTATAATTGGTTATGTGGTTGATTATGAACATATGGGGTTCAATTTTATAGTATAATATCAAACCTTGTTGGGTAATCAATACCCTATTCACATTAGAAGAGAACCCTAAATTCACAGTGTAAAAATCCATGTTTTAAAGGGTTGAGAAGGATTCATGTTTTGTAAAAAGGGAATGAGTATGAGGTAAGTGTATTATTTTCATTTATATAATATAGATCAAGGTATTGTCATTAAATGATTCAAGAGACCCCTGGTTTGAATGTAGTTACCATACAGACCCCTATTCACTATGTGTTCATTATTGTCTTATGATTGTAAGCATTATCTTTGGAAGGATAACTATGTATACTATGAAACCTTGGATTTAAAAGGTGTTGGAAATTATTAAATAATGGGAATAATATTTATATCTTTTAATCCTATCTTGGAACATGACCCACTATAGATGAAGCTTCATACAGACCTATGTAGCCTTTGTTTTATGCATAGTCAAACACAAAATAGGATAGAAAACTTGAAAAAAGAATTGGGAAAGGATTTTAAATGTTTTTTAAAGTTATTAAAGGTTAAAAAATACCTAATAAAAGTGATTTTGTCCTTTGAAGTATTGTGTATCTCAAGATATTTATTTTAATATGCCCTCGGCCTATACAAGAGTCAAGAAACCCTAAAATTAGGGTTTTGAGCATAAAATGAGTTTGAACCATAAAATTTCGATTAATATTTATAGTATTGATGTGTTTTGTGTTTAATAAGTGAATCATATGGTTTTGGACTAGTACATTCTCACTTGTATATATTTTGGAGCATTGTGTTGTGTTTAAGGGCTTAAAAACCTAATTGGTGAGTGAATAAAGAAGGAAGTGATAGCTAGATAAATAATTAGGTCCTAAAACTTTTTACACACCTCAAATGGAATAATTGAAGCCTAAAAGTGTGATTATATCTTAAGGATAAGGCTTGGTTTGGTCAAACAAAGGAAATTTTCTTAAGAAAGGGCTTCAAGCCTTGAATGAGCATTGTGACTTTAAGATACAAGAAATAGTAGTAAATAGTATGCAGTTCTTTTAAAGACGTATGTACATGTATGATGTGATTATTTAAGCCCATATAAATAATTATAATGGTACTTTAAACTTAGTTCTAACTTTTAGTCCTTGAGACCTATGGGATGCTAGCCTAATATAAGCACAAAAGTAAGAATCAAAATTGAATGAACAAAATAAGATAGATAGTGAATGTGAATGTCATCTAGAAGGATTAATGACATGAATAATTTTTTTGAAGACTATAATAAATAGGGACTTATGTCAAAAATCCCCAAGGAACTAAGTGAAAGAGTGAACTAGACATAGAACCTTGAAGATCAAATATTTGGGTACATGTGAAAAGTTGGATGGAGAACTAGATAATGTTGCATCTTGAAGAAGATAAGGTGATGAATATTAATATAATGCCACATGTAGAAGATATAAGTTACAAATAGACATGGAACCTTGAAGATAAAATCTTTGAGTGCATGTGAAAAGTTGGATGGAGAGCCAGATAATGATGTTGTTGATGACTTCTCCCCATGCCTTAGCAAATATTCTCCTTTTATTATAAAATTGGATTGATGATACAAGGAGAAAAAAAATATTCATGACATACCTTTTTATATATATAACCTTCCTTGTAGTTTGGAACCTATTCATTAGGAAAAAATAATTGATGTTCTTTGCATGATACATTCTCATCAATAGCAAGATATTTACTTGGACTCATACATACCTCAGGACTATCTTCAACCATCACCTTGGTTTTCTCTTTGAGATTTATCTCTTCATTCTCAACATGAGCAGATGATGAGACCTCTTGGTATTCTTTAACTTCTGAATCATTCTCCACCATAGCAAACAAATTACTTGGACCTGTAATCTCATCATGACTCACACTTTTCACCTTTATATACTATGTGTTAACATGCCTTCTTCCTTGCACTTAGAAGCCTGATTAAACCTATTCTAATTTATAGACCTTTTCTTATTGAACATAGAAATGTGACCTCTTTATTCATAATTGTAGCACACCATACCTTTTGCAAGAAATGTATCTTGCCTTACCTTATTTGGACATAAATTTATAACATGCCTTATGTCATGATAATTAAAGCACTTAACTCTATTCATACCTTTTGATTGATAACCCCCTTCATGTTCCCATTCAAACTCATTTCTAATAGGTCTCTTACATTCTCTATCCCTATGACCAAATTGATTACATGTATAGTGGTAACCATTAAATCTTACATACCTCATGACTTTTGGCTATCTGATCTAATTTATCTTCATTCTATCAACACCTTCATTCATTATCTGGTGATTTTTCTTCAAAGTATCATTGTCCTAGTTCACATTATTCTTCATCTTATCTTGAGTAAAATTCTTTGTTATTATTCATATCCAAGACCAGTTTTATCTCTATCATGTTTTTGACCATTCAGACTATTATCTAGATCACATGAGATATTTTCAAATCTCACAAATGACTTCACCTTACTATATGTATTCTCTAACTCATATTTAAAAGACTCATTTTTAGAAAGATACATTGAACATTATTCTTCTTTACCTTTTAGGATTGTAGACAAAATTTCCAATTAACAACTAAGATGCTAGATCATATCTTCATGCTCCTTAGTGTCTTCATTCAATCTTACCTCATACACACTAAATTATTCCTCATAGTCCTTGAGTTTATATTTCATCTTCTTATTTATATTCTTATCAATATTCAATTCTTCAAGAGCATTCATCAATACAATCTCATAGTCCACTTCATCTTCATCATCATCTAAATAAATCCAAAGTAGACACCTTCTGATGTGAGCAACTTCCTTCCTCAACCATGAATAGAGTTTCATATTTAATAGGACCATTATCTTCATGACCATATTCTAATTCACTATCTTTACTCTCATTTGATGAGTTTAAATATTCTTTGGTGTAAAGACTCTTCTTGTTCTTGAAGGAATTCTTAGTTTTGTTATAATTTTTGAATCCTTTCTTCCTATATGTCTTCTTATCTTCGTCTTGGCCTTTATCATGATCTTCATCAACATTATTCTCATTCTTATGAGGGAAATTATGAGCAAAGTGTCCTATCTCTCCATAGTTGAAACATTTTAAGGGTAGTTTACCCTTTATACTTCCCTAATCCTATGTTCAGTTTGCTAGTAATCAAAGTAATTAGTTCATCCTCATCAATGTCAGATATATCATCCTCTTTGGATTTCTTACCTTATGACTTCTTCTTAGGATTTGTATCTATATTTAATACAACTTAATTATTTAGTGGTATATCATTATTTATTATCATCTCATATGCATTAAGGGTGCCATGCAATTGATCCATCTTTAACTGAGTAAGATTATGAATCTCTTTTATAACAAATAATTTTGGATCAAACTTGAGAGATAGAGACCTTAATAACTTTTGGACTATATTTACCCCTTCAATATTCTCTCCAAGACCTCTGATGATGTTCACAGTCTCATCAAATCTTTTTATAAAAGATGCCATAGAATATTATTCCTTCATCTTGATACTTTCAAATTATCTTCTGTGAGTCTAAAACTTAGCAAGTTTGACCTTTGAATCTCCTTCAAAAATGATATTAATTTTGTCCCAAATATATTTAGCATATGTATAATGGATTAGCTTGGTGTATTCAGTCTCTAAAAGACCACAAGTGATAGCATTCATCACCTTGAAATTATTCTCAAACAACTTATCTGTAGCACTAGATGTAAGAGTAATAAGAGCAACATAAAATAGATTGCCTTACATCAAACCCTAGGGACATAATATATGTCCTCATCTTTGCACTCCAAAAAACATAATTTCATCCATTCAACATCGATGCTTACTTATTAAAGAAACCTCCTTGATGACTACACATAGTGTACCTTAGATCACCTTCAAGATATAAGCCTTTACCAAAGGACCTGATCTGACACCAATTATTAGAGGTACAATCACTAAGAGGGGGGTGAATCAATAATCCCAAATAATCTAACTTTAATTTTTATATTTACAAATACTTAATCAACTACCATATGCATTCATGAAGCATACACGTCATTCATAGAAATGAGAAAAAGAGACAATGTAAGATCAATCACATAAGAGATGACATATGTGAAAAACCCTCTTGGGGAATAAACCCCACTACAACCTACAATTATAATATTGTCTTATAATAAAAATAACCAATTTATATCATCTAAAAATGATCAAGGAACTACAATCCCTATTTATTGAGACTATAATCACACAAGGTGCTACAATACATATCTAGCTGAGCTATAATAACAACCAAACCTTTTAGAAAGTTTCACCTTGAAAGGAGGATGTAACCACCATAGATAATGATTAAACACAATAACACCTATGAATGCATCCACCTTTGCACTAATGTCTTCAAAACTTGATGATGGACCTCTGATTAACACTCTTTACCTTTGTTCATACTCAATCAATAATAGATCTATTTTGTCAAAAAAATTATGACTTATAGGTCATACAAATAGTCCTCAATATGTTTTACTCTTCAAGTCATCCTTAGACAACTTTACCCCTCATTTAATCCATAAAACACACACACACAAGCCTCTTTCAAATCTCTCCTTTTATCTCACACAAAAGTCTATAAACCATCATCTTTGGTTCCACTATTTAAAGAGAAAACTTTATAATCAAAACCTTGGTCAAACATTAAGCATGCCTTAGCCATTAATACATATCTCACATGAATATATGGCTTAAAATAATCTTCATAGGTTGGCCATATCATCTATAGGTCACCCTCAGGGAACTACACCTTTTAATAAGGCCCTTGTAGCCCTTATAAGTCTCATGTGAACCCATTCCCTCTTTTATTACTTAATTACACAAAAAAGAACACAATACCACTTTCAAATACATGGGTTCATTCCTTATGTCCCCTTTGACATCCTAAAATGATCATAGTCACCTTTGTTTACCTCTACATATGCTCAAACAACTCAAACATAAACCTTATACATAGGAACACCATTACCGAACATACAGTCAACTTATTAAGCATTATTCATTCTCAAGATAGATTTATCACACCTTAAAAATACACACAAAGCATCCTAATAGAGTCTACAACACTCCCAAATAGCCAATTTATCAAGAGACATTGAAACAACATCAAAATGATCTCAAATATCCTTCTCAGGTCACTTGTAGAACAAGCACAAACACATCGTAACTTATAGGCTCAATATCTTTGACTATCCTCATTTTCATATCTTCAAGTCTATATTTCCAAATGCACCTTAGAGTCCTCTACCACTTTTATTTTTATTAGAAATAGTAAATTCAACTTCTATCGAAAGATATGGACAAAATATAGATATTTGGTTTTTTCCTATGTTAAATTCAAATATTTGAATTCAAATAGTCATAGTTAAAATTAAACCACTTTACAATCATATCGTGTCCTCACTACTTAGATTAAATACACATATGTGATCTTTTCTAGGATGTAATTCATAGTCTACCAAAGCCAATGTTAAACATCATTCACTTTAACCTCACCTTGTGTAATCTTAAAATGTTGACTCCATACGCTCCGTTGATCTTTGTAGATTAATCAAGTCTTTAACTATCAACACTCACCATTTGAAAAATCTATATGAATTCTTGTTCACCATTGGATCCTTATCATATACCTTTATTCAGTCATTAGACATGATGTATCTATCCTCATCTCACTACTTCCTGACTTCTTGGAGTAATGTGCACCATCAATCTTGCTCAAACTTTAACTTGTGCAAAAATGACTATGGGGACCCTTTTAATATGCTTAAGTAGTCATTTTTGAACTTAATAACTTATTCTACACTTTAATGCATGATCTCAAATTAGGACTAGATGATCTCCTCACATAGGAGAATCCAACCATGTGACACAATGCTCTTAAGGCATTCATATGTGTGAGATATATCACCATTAAAATTCCTTCTCAAAATCTTCTGTCACAGAGCCAACTATGCTTAGAATTTTTTTGGGAGACCAACTTTGCTCCTGCATAACTTTTATCACACTTTAGTGAATGATCTAAAATTTAGCACAAAATAGCTAGGATCAAAACTAAACAAACCCATATGATCAATTTATTTTGACACCTTCACACATGCAAAATATAACATCAAAAAAATGCCTACTCATATTTTCTTGTCATATTTAAATTTGGCTAAGTATGGAAAAACACAGTCAAACTACCTAGGAGCCTAACTTTGCATATTCACATCTTTTAGCACGCTTCATTACATGATCTAAAATTTAGAAAAAATAAACTAGGCTCAAAATTGAACAAACCAATATGATCACCTTATCTTGAAACATCTACAAGTGTGATATATTATATCATCAAACTGATTACTCAGTTCTTTCTAGCCACATGAAAACTTAGCTAAGTGTGGGAAAATAATGAATTCTAACTAAGAAGCTAAACTTTTACCCTCATATCTTTAACCATACTTTGACACACAAGTTAAGACCTAGTACATAATAACTAGAGACTAATGTGATCACAACCATATGACCAACTCTCCTTGACTCTTTCCCATGTGGCAATAGTGATGTCATCAAACTACCTACTTGGATTTTCTGCCACTAGACCCAAAGTGTCGAGATGAAAAATATGATCAACTAGATGAAATCCACTCATGCACACAAGAACTCTAACCACCATAAACCTCTAATAGGACTCCTTTCACATGATAAATAATCTATACTCGTCCCTCAACATCTATAACCATGCCAAAGCTGAAGATCAACTAATCATACTTCAAGCATACTAGGACAAGCATATTGCACACTTTGTCATTGTCACATAGATTATCATGACACTTCATCCACTCACTAGGACACCTCCATGACATCACCATGGAATCATTATGATAAATTTACAATAAATTTGAGTATAGTTTTTAATATCTAAATAAGATCTTTAGGGTTTTTTTAAATGCACTCATGAAATAAGGTAATTACATGTACTTGATCATAGTCTATTTTATCATTTTCATTTGTTTCAAGGCTTTCATTATCATAATCTTCTTCTATGATAACCCTATCAACAATTTTTTCATTATCAACATGGATATCATCATGTAATCACATAAAATGAAAAATTGGATGACTTAGGCATGGCTAATAGAGCATAACCTATAGGTTCTCTTTATTTCTCACTAAACCCTTCTCAGATAGACTTTCATTGATTCCTAGTCACTCATAGCTTTCTAGACTTAGATTTTTGAGACCTAGGTAGTAGTGTCAGACCCATATCCATCCCCCCAAGTCTCATCTTCCTAGGAAAATAGTGCCTAACTTAGATAGGAGTGTTGGAATTTAGGGGTGTCCTATTTTCAGTGTTGTCTAAATTCACTTTAGCCTCAAATAGTCAGATTTTCGTGATTTCTCATCTTTTCCTCTATTAGCCTAATACAATCTCATTTAACCCATGATCATTAATTTTCTTATAAAAATCCATTAAATGTCCATTTAAAAGGGTTGAAACTCATTAATAGGAAAGAAGCAAGAATATGATCAAGTACACTCAAGCACTCTTCCCTATTCTCTACATACAGTCTTCCAAAACCAATTCAAGCATATTCAAGCACTTATACCAGTCCCTAGTCATCCAAATTATATTCTAGTTTTACATTATAGTTATATACATCTAAAAATTGCACCAATAATTTCAAGTTGGAGAACTACATTATCTTGATCCCTCTTCAGAGTATTGTATTTAGGCAGTGTGTCCACACATGGGGTGTGAAGTGCATCTACTATATCCTTTACACACTAACCCCTTCTCTCTTTCCCAAGTTTGCTATTTAGGTTTAAGTACTAGGAGTTCCTAAAGGTTTTAAATATTGATTCAGACACATATCAAGTGCTACATAGAATCAGGGTTTGATATTTCACTGCTAGGGTGTTGCAGACCTACCAAACAAAACCTAGAAAAGACAAACCACAAGGAAATAGTGTTGGAAGTGGACAATAGCACTAGAAGTCGACAATAGTACTAAAAAGTGGAATACAGTGCCAAGTATTAGGGTGTCCTAAGTTTATCACTCCTATCCAATCTATAAATAGAGTTCTAGGTCCTATTTATGATAGTATGCCATCCCTACACAACAATTTCTAGATATTACCTCATCTGTTTCAGCCTAGAATAAGATAAGTTTGATTTCTTTACACTTCTTACTATTTTTAAAAAAGATAAGATATATATCTATTTACACAAATTATTAGGCTAAATAAGACACATTATTTATTTATTTATATTTAATTAGACCTTTATTTGCTTAGGAATTAAACACCTAATTCCTAAAAAGAATAAAACATTTGGCGAACTTAACTTACTTCAAATTTTTGCACAAAAACCATAGAAACCCTAAGGATAATTATTTTTTTCAATATTTTATTATTATTTTTTTAATTTAAAAATTAAAAAAAACAACAAATTAATTGCAATGTTTTCAATAAATTCACCCAAATCCTAGTTTGCACATATTAGGTCCTATTTGCATATAAACACTTTCAAACCACTAGGAAAAATATATTTCTAATTTTAGAAATATTTTCAAAATTTTCATAATTTTTTCAAGTTAAATTCTACAAATTCATAACAAATTTTTAAAATTATTATACTAATCTTGAAAAAAAAAATTGCAAACCCTAATTTACACATATTAGGTCCTATTTGCATACGAATAGTTTCAAACCACTAGGAAAAATATACTAATAATTTTATAAATATTTTCAGATTTTTCCTCAATTTTTAAAAATTAAAAATACAAATTTTCTATAAAATTTTCAAATTATTGCACTAATTTCAAAAAAAACATTCAAAACCCTAGTTGCATCAAATACAATCTCAGTTATTCTTCAATACTTTTTGCATAATTTTCTAAAAATTTAGTTGCATATCTAACTCAAAAACATCAATTTAAAATTTAAAATTTCGTAGTATTTTTAAAATATCCCTAGTGGTATATACCAAATCTTTTTTGCCTGTTAAAGTATCACCTTACATATTTGGTAGCTCAATATCCTTTTTTCTCAATTTTTAAGTCATTATTTTTTGGACTCTATGTTTCTTAATTTTAGTACTTTAAATTTCTCCCACATTACCTATTAACACATATTTCAAAACATTTAAAAACTTTCAAATTATTTTCCTACTTTACCAATGGTTCAATATACCGATTTTGATGAAATTGATAAAAAACTCTTAACCAAACTTTGGATATGCAAGATGACATGATTAGAATTTTACAAGAAGAAAAACAAAAAGTAACCAATGGGCAATCTTCTCAAACCATATATCAGCCAATTAAAAATAACACTATGGAGGCAACCATGTCTCAACCACCACCTATAACAACCTAACCTTCTTCTATGCCACTAATTGTAGCTAGTACATCCCTATCTTTGATGTAGCAGCCCTTGTGTAAGAGATAAGATCTATTCAATCTAAGGTGAAACATCTTGAGCAAGGTACCACTAGACCTACACAAGCATTAGATTCTTTTATAATTCTACATACACCATTGGCACATCACATTGCTTCTACACCCTTAACACAAGGACTTGTTCAACCCAAACTTACTCTTTTTGATGGCAAGGGTGATCTAGAGACATATTTGAGAGCCTTTCATGTAGCATGTTTGTATTATGTACCCAATGACTGGCTACTTACCAAAAATTTTCCATGGAGCCTAAAGGATTATGCTCTACAATGGTTTTATAGTCTACCAAATTAGTAAGTCACAACATTCAATCCTTTAGCAGACATGTTCCTAGCACATTTTATTATCAACATTGGTGATAAAGTCTCATATGCATATATTTCACAACAAAAACAAAGGCCAAATGAGCCTCTCATGGATTATGTTATTAGATACAAGACTATTTTAGCTAAGTTAACTAACCCCATGGCTGATCAAGAGCTATAGGACATCTTTAAATAGAGCCTTTTACTAGCACTATATGAATCCATTATGTTTAAAAGATTATCTTCATCGAATTATTTCATACACTTAAGGGAAGAGAAGTAAAGTTAATCTCAATGGGAAAACTCAAGTATTCAAGTACTCAAAACACAACAAACAAGAGTAATAGTAAATCCCATACAAAGTCAAAATTAGTGACAACAAGAATCAGAATCAACCAATAGTCAATGCAACTTTAGAGCCCCTTCTGCGTGTGGTTTTATCAACACCTCCTCATCATGCATTTACCAATTTACCAATTCTCTAGATAGAGTTCTATAGTAGTTATTATAATGCAACATCATAACTCTCCCACCTATTTAGGAAGTAGATCTAGCAAAGTCTCTTCCATGAAGATATGATCAACATGCATTTTGTGATTTTCACAGGGCACCAGGCCACACAACAAATAGATGCATCATTTTGAGACATAAGATACATGATTTTATTGATGATAATGTACTTGATCTAGGCACTTCAATTGAGCCTCCAAAGACATAGCCAACACAATATAAGGCTTTGAAAACATTTTTAGATCCATTTCCATAGCATTCAAAATAAGAGAAAGAGGACACATCAAGTGTTCTTCATACATACCATACACATCCTCCACTAGTTACATACCAGACACCTTCAATTGAGGCACATCCTTTGAGAGGTATGATAGGTATGTATGAGTTCAAAGTTCCATCTAGGCCTTTGATATATTCTTTAGATTAGAAGATTGTGGGGGATGATACAGGTTACAATGCACTTTTTATCAGAGCACATATCCATAATTAGCCTATCTATAGTGTACTCATTGACAATGGTTCCAGTCTTAATATGTGCACCTTCATAATGCTACAACATTTGGGTTATTCAAAGTAGGATATCACTCTAACCAATATAGTTATCAATGGTTTTAGTGGGTATATTTAGATTTCATTAGGTGAGATATTACTTCCACTATAGGTTGGTCCTACACATGTGGCTACACCATTCACTATAGTTCCTAGTGCATGAGTTTTTGATATACTACTTAGTTGACCATGGATTCAAAAAATCAAGGTAGTACATTTTATAGTTCACATATGCATGAAGTTAATTCACACTAATCAGGTTATTATAGTCTATGGAGTTCCTTATGAGTAACCATTCCCCACTTTAGAGCCATCTACTAACTTCTAGTCACTAGATCTAGTTCTTCCACCAATTTTAGCTTCTCCTCCAACTTATATTCTAGTTCCACTTTAGGTTCAACCATAGTTAAAAAATCTATCATCAGTATAGAGGGTTCATACACCCCCATAGTAATAAGATTCTAGATAGCTTCTAATGATAGTACTCACACCTAGAGTAGTTACACTAAGATCTCATATAGCTACATAGAGAGCACATGTTCATCAAGTTCCTTTTCCTACTTCTAGATGGGTCCCTAAGATCCCTATAGTTGCATCTACTTCTCAAAGTTATAGGGGGACCCCACATTCAACCTCCACTTTAGATATTTTAGATTAGTTATAATGTACACACATTTTAGCTTCACAATCTACGTCATACACTCATTTCTCATGATCACATATTGTTTAGTTGTTCAACACAGGACACCAAGATAGGGAGTCTTATCTAAGACTCATCAGTTAATATAATTTCTTCTTAATTCTTCCTTTACATAGTTCAAATATTAAAAAAAAAATACAAAACATTCACAAAATTTCAAAAATGCTAAAAACATTTTGATTGTATGCATCATCCATGATTTATATCACTACTATCATGCTAGGACTTACATTTGTTGTTTCATACTATTGTATGTCAATTTTCTACTTTACCATGCTTCACTTGATCTTCTTTGAGTGTGTGTAGTGACATCCAGCTACTTGATTGCTTCATTTTACCCATAGATGGGGTATTCTTACTTCTACATTCGAGACATACATTATTATACATACCCATTGGGGGCATGTTCTACGTGACTACACCATCGAGGTTACGTTATTCCTACACTACACACTCTATGTTATCATGTTGATGTACATTACTTTATAGTTTACACATAATACTATATCAACATTTCACTAGTATTTAGCACTTTTGTATCTCTTATCATATACCTAGTCTTGTATGACACATGTTTTACGTACTCTCACATTTTTCTTTGATTAGTTAGATGTGCTTGTATACTTCTATCTATTACATGTTTTCTCTTCTTTCTTAGTGTAGCTTGTGTGATTTCATCTTCTATTTCTTATTTGTCTTCTACTTGTGCCTTAAGACATTTTCCAATGTCATTTGTTTATATTCCTCTATGTGCATGTGGCATGTGTGCCAATTTTGCTTATTTCACTTGTATGTGTATGAGGTATTTGAATATGCCTTCCATTCTTATTTCCAATTAGAGTGAAATGTGCCCATGTCCCTTTATTTATGGCCCCTTGTCCCATCTAGTATGCTTCTTGATTCTTGCTTGTTTACTTGTTGATTGTCAAATGTGTGAAATTCCATGATCCATATCATGAATTCTATTTTCTTTCTTAGATGCCATGATGGACATCATGTTCCATCCCTCCAACTAAAAACTAATAATTAACATTTCTAGTTCTAGTTTAGTAAATTATACATGCTTTCACATTATTATATCTATCTAGGCATACCCCTATTGATCTAATAATCTCTCGATACAAATATTGCTATATCTTAAAACATATTGTCAAACATCAAATGCTATATCATATATCTTTTAAGAATTAACACACTTGTAGAAATATTTTCTTCTAAGGTCAGTCATTATAGGTTCATCATTCCTACCCTCAAAAGATGGGGAATCAAATAAGGGCTTTGTCATAGAGATAAAACCTCCTAGCAATCAAAATAACAATATTCAAAATAGTCAGCACAGTTTTTTCAAATACAAGGGGTTATCATGTGTGGCATGATGGCTCTCAATTTTAGTTTAGATTGGGAAATTGGCATAACTTCCAGATCAAAATCCATATTACAAACATTAATGACTAGGGGCAATGTGAGTGGCACATTGATCTTCTTTTGTTTCTGAGTTTAGTTTATTCCAAGCATTCTCAACAGTTACGTGCCTTACTCCATATACAGGTGGTTAGCATCACATTTAAGTTAAACTTTGATACAAGTTTAGATCTCAAGTACATATAAGCTTAGTACATTAGTTTTATAGTGGCTTTCATATAAGCCTAATCTCCATCTTTCAAAATGGCCAAGAGTAGCCCAATTTCTAGCACACATTTGGCTATCCATGTCATAGTGTCAAATTTATAGCACATTCATGGGCTCCATGAGCCATCTCATATGACATCTATGATATACTGGTATCACTTCATATTTTTAATTCATGGGGTAATGATGGAGCCAAAGGGCCAGCCTTTGTATTCTTGAGCCACCTATTTAGAAGGATTGGACACATAGCCAGACATTGATTAACACACGCATGATTGGTTAACTTTACTTAGTTGGTGATAATGGAGATAAAGGGATACCCTTTGCATTTCTAAGACACATTTTAGGTAATTAATCACTCATCTACATTCATGATATTTCTCTTGATTTAACACATACTCAGCACAATCTAGTATCACAACAAGTTTTGTATTGGTTTGCGTACCTAGTGAGGTATATTCATTCCTCTCTCTTATTTTAATCAGTTGTTGTATGTTTTTATTTTATATATAGTGTATCTAGTAATAATTTATCTACTTCATGTTTTTATTTTCAAATTCACACATCATAGCATGTTATCTCTATGCACATATAGCATCATGCAGCTTCATGAGCTTTTCCCTTATAGGTAAGTTTAGGTATGCTTTCTATCTTTCCTTTATCCTAGTATTTCACTTTGTTATATCACTATAATAAAGGGGGGTCAAATTTAATCATATAAAATGCAATATTAGATGACTTAGGTATGGCTAATATCACCCAACTTATAGGTTCTCTTTCTTGCTTACTCAACCCTTCTCAACTAGACTTTTATTGATTCCCAGTCACCCATAACTTCCCAAACTTAGCTTTTTGAGATTTAGGTAGTATGTTTAGAATTAGATCTATCCCCCCAAATCTCATCCTCCTAGGATAATAGAACCAAACTTGGATAGGAGTGCCATAATTTAAGGGTGTTATATTTTTGGCATTGTTGTCCAAGTTCACTTTAGCCTCAAATGGTTACATTTTCCTAATTCCTTATCTTTTCCCCTATCATCCTAATACAAGATCATCTAACCTATGATCAATAGTTTCCATATAAAATTCCATTCAATGTCCATTTATAAGGGTTCACACTCATTCATAAGAAATAAGTAAGAATACAAGCAAGTACACTCAAGTACTCTTATATATTCTCTACATACAGCCTTCCAAACCTAATTCAAGCCTATTCAAGCACTCATACCAATCCCTAGTCATCCAAAGTAAATTCAAGTTTTACATTATAATTTCATACATCACATAATTTCACCAAGAATTTCAAATGGGATAACTTCATTAGCTTGATCTCTCTTCATAGCATTGGTATGTAGGCAACATGCCCACACACAGGGTCTAAAGTGCATCTAGTGTATCCTTTACACACTAGCCCCTTCTCTCTTTCCCAAGTTTACTACTTGAGTTCAAGTACCAAGAGTTATTAAGGGTTTTGAAGATTGAATCAAACACATATCAATCTCTACATAGAATCAAGCTTTGATATTTCACTACTAAGGTGTTACGGGCCTACCAAATAGAACCCCAAAAAACTAGACCACTAGGACAATAGTACCAAAAGTGGAAAACAACATTGAAAGTGGATAAAAGTGATATAAAGTGGACTAAAATGCCAAGTAATAGTGTGTCTTGAGTTTGGTGCTCTTATCTAATATAAAAATAGAGTTTTGGTTCCTATTTATGATAGTCTTCCATCACTACACAATAATTTATAGATCCTACCTCATCCATTTCAGCCCAGAATAATCTAAGTTTGATTTCTTTACACTTATATTATTTTTGGAAAAGGTAAAATACATATCTATTTACACAAATTAGTAGGCTAATTAAGACACATTAATTATTGATTTACATTTACTCAGACCTTTATTTGTTTAGGAATTAAACACCTAGTTCTGAAAAAGAATAAAACACATCATGATCCAAGGTATGATATCCCTATTGGTTTGAGACATATTAGATGGATGAAGGGGAAGCTCAATATGTCCAATAGTCACACCTCCAAATCTAGGATTAAATCTAGGTTGAATTCAAAATATTAAAAGTAAGAAATAAAAAAGTACAATAATCTAAAACCCTATCTAGTTTACAACCCTAGCAATTATTAAAAATTGCATTCAAACAAATCGAGTTCATTAAATATTGAAACTTAAAACATTGGTCTAGATTGATGTTATCTAGATTGTAAATAAAGGGTATATACAAATGAAATGGCACAAAGGAGATAATCATATTTATAACAAAAAAATTAGATTCTATACTCAGATATAATCATGCACTAAATTTATTATGTTGAGATAGTCTTAATATGAAATTAAAAATATGATAGATATAGAAATGAAAAAGAAGTTAAGCACTTAGCATTTTCTAATGTTAATGTATTTATGGATCTAGAACAAGATGAAAGTAGGTGGGAAGTAGATTATGGAACAATCATCAGATTCTAGTTTTGATGCCTCTAGATCTCTAGATAATAATAGGATGCTTATGTTGATGCTATTGTCAAGGTTTGATGCTAGTGTCTTATATAGAATATCTAATAAAATAGGATGTGACCACTTGGATGATTTTTTGTTCTACTTCAATTTCACTTTGGTTCATTCAAATTTGGGTCATGGCTAATTGTTGCTTATAAAATGGTAAAACCCTAGCCTTCCATCTTCAATGTGACCTTAAGGAAAAATGGGTTTGTGGGCACATAGTGTTGAGATGACACTAATGACCCCTTTTATCAAAGGACATTTCCTACGTAGCCAATACTTTGAATAGGGCCTTAGACTAATATATGTCTCCCTTATGTGTTGGAATGTGTGTGAATTATACAATGTGTGTAAATCAAGTACAATAATGACCTAGCTTGTAACTTGGAAAAAATGGACTCTTGGTATGCTCCTTTGGTACTTCATAATTTTAGATGTGTAGTCCCTATGAATAGTATGGAAATATAAATAAATCAAAAAGCTTTGTTTAATTGAATGCTTTTTGAATGCTCTTTTGTCTGAATGCTAGGTGAGGAATGAATGAAGGTTGATCTTATATTTATATCAATCCATTTATAATAATAACTCACATTAAATCACTTAGGTTGACCATTAGGATATGTTTAATTTAAAAATTGGATGACTTTAGGGCACTTGACACTTGCATCAAGATAAAACAGTAGTGTCAATGTTATTGCCTACACAATATGTTAGTGTCCAAGGAATAAGAAAAGTAAGTAAAAGTTCATAACTTATAAAAATGGAAGATAACTACATTTTAAGCATTCTAGGAAAGATAAAAGGCATGAACCATCAATATAAGACTGGTTACACTAAGAGATATTATCCAAGAGGAACAATGATAGAGTAGATGCAAAACTTGTGGAAGTGAGAAAGGTAGAGAAGTAAGAGGAAAAACCAAGGTATGAGTTTTACAAGTGTAAAATACTAAGGTGACATATAATCAAAAAATATTATCTGTAATAATCCATATAATATATGCAAATGAGTGTGTTTTGTTTAGACTTTGTTTCCCATGTTTTTAATGTTTTAAGATTTTTATTATGTATGTTTCTATCTTATTCATTAGCTCTATAATTTGTTAGGATCCATCCACTTAGATGTTAGAGCTTCACCTTTATCACACTTAGTTTTGAGTGCTATATATTTGGCCTTTATTTACAACACCGTTGAGACAAAAAAAAATACAAATTGATTTTTTAAACTTATGACCAGTTGTACTAGACTAAAACAAATAAATTAGGATAATCAATTTTATTGTGCTCTAATTTCATATTCAATGTGGCCTTTTATTTGAGTTTTCATGTCTTTTATTCAATGTATGATAACCTAAAATAAGGTTCAAAATTTCATGCCTTGTTTCTTCACTTTACATTTGACAAATCGAATTCCATATGGGGCACTCATATTTTATTCCAGTTGATTTTAGAATAAAATATACACCATAGAAAATGAATACTTAATGTGATTAAATTAGATTAACTAAAAAATGTGAAATTATGCATTTCCTTCCTATGATAATTTTGTCATTACACAAAGTGCACAAATGAAAGTCATGCATAAAAAATATTAAAAAAATTGTCAATCTAATAAAGTGCACAACTATGTGAGGGATGGAGTAGACTTGGTTATCAAATATTCAAATAATGAATTGTTGATTTTTTTATGAATTTAGTGTATAGATAAATTTAAAATGTTTAGATAAGTATTTATATATGATATATAAAAGTGGTGTTTGAGCTTAAACAAAATTATAATAGATAAAATGTGAGGCCATATTGGCACAATAAAATATAAGAAAATGTGAGGATGCCATTAGATTTGATGTGATTTTTGTAGGGCTCTATGTCTAATGTGTGTCACGAATAGGTGTTGTAGTTTCACTAACATTGGGAAAAGACATTAAGGTCCTACAGTCTATATTGAATATTTTTATCATCTATGTTTCTAATATATTGACCCATAAATTAAATTACATCATGCACAATAACAAACAAAAACACCCTACTCAAACACATGGAAAAAAAAGGGACCATAATTAGACCTTCTCTTCATAATATTATTATTTATCCATATTAGCAAAAAAAAATAATCTAAGGGAGCACTAGTTAGGGACAATATGTTTTGTAAAGATTATTAAAATGAATATTAGATTAATATTTCTTAATGATTTATGCACAAAAAGTGACACATGATCAATGGTCATGGGTATCGAGTGAGGAAGAAATACCAAATATGTCACTTAGTTGTACACATGTATCTTCATATGCTTATTTAAGTCCATCCCATCAAATTCCTTGTCATTACCCCTCTCCTCACCATCACTTCTAAATGCACCTTGAAATATTTCAGCACTTGCATGTTCAATATATCCTTGTCCTTCCCCACCACTTCGCCATTGGTCATGCTCACCATGAAATCAAACATTTCTTCCTTTCAAGTTCATTCCCATGCCATATAAAGAAACACACAACCTAATTTTCCACTGTCACCTCCACCATAAATAATACTATTGTTAATTAATGTTTCTTTCATGAAAGGTGAGAAAGGGTCAGTAACCATGATTTTCAAGAGACATATGATTGCCAATTTACACTCTTTCACTATTAGAACATCGCTTTACCAAAATAGATAATTACATCCCTTCCATCATAATTTCAATATCAAAAAATAAAAACCAAATCAAATTATTTATTTTTAAGACCTATAGTGAAAATTTCATTTTATAGGTAACCATGAGTCGAATTCTAGATATGTCATACCCCTTTCACCTATATATTTTATTCATTAGACAAAACCCAAAACAAATTGAAGTTATTTAGTTTTACGATTTGTAGATAAATTTCCATTTTATAGGTAATGGTGGGTCAAATTCCAGACTTTTTTTTTATGTTTTCCACCTATATGTTTTGATGGATTGTGTTTTTATTTTTTATTAGGTTATAATGGTATTATGGTTTATTAAAAGGAAACGTTAAGAGTAGTTTCAAATTAGAGTTATTTGAAAATATGAGAATAAAATAAATCAATATCTATTGACACAAATCAATAAGAAATCATATTAACCTTCATTAAAATAAAACCAATCACTCAATTTATACATCATTATACACTTTATAAAAATGTAAAAAATTATGTTCCCATAAATTATTACGTATCACAAACGTAATTAAAACAATTTAATTAAATTATAAGTTGATGGAATATATTATTCTTCCATTCATATGATGGAATCCACATGTCATTCAAATCCTCTTTGTTTAAATGGCTTCTCATTACATACAAGTTGAATTATACTCAGTTTATTATTATTTTTTAATTGTCTCATGAAATGTGAAGTGTCTATATAGAGAATGGGCCCAAATGAAGGAATCACTACAAGTAAAAGTGAATATGTTTTCATTATTCAAAACCTTTATATTATTTTATGTTATATTATAAATTCTAAATGACACAAAACTATTGAAATGGGGCAACCTAGTAATAGGGTAAGCTACGATTCAAAGTTTCTTGAATGAATTTGCATTATAAATTTTTTTAATGATAAAAGGCATATTCAATTGAATAAACCTTTTCCACTTTTTATCTAACTAGGTTTAGACTTGTCTAATTATGTTTTATATAGCTAACATAATTATATTTTTTTTCTATTTGGTTTTATACTTGTCTAACTGGACACATAGTGCATTTTTTATGTTTTTAAAGGAGTCATTTAATATCTAACCTCTTTTTTAATTTAAATTAAACCTATTCAATTTTTTATTATGTAATTGATTTTTTTTTATGGAAGCTACAGATTGCACTGATAAATGTGGCATGCCATTCAACTTTGTAATGTGTTTTTTTCTAGGATTATATTAGTCCATCATTGAAATACACTTTCATTCCCCCTCACCATCACCACTCATCTCACTTTGAAATATTTCACCATTTGAATTTTATGTATGGCCTTTCCCTTCCCCACCACTTGTCCATTACTCAATTTGATCATGAAACAAAAATTATCTTCTGTACACATTACATTGCCACATTCTTTGAAGGAACACACAATATAATTTTCCACTATCACCTCTAAAAAATATCATATTGTTACTTATTATTTGTTTAAAAATTATTTTTTAGAAGGGATAAATGCTCATGGGTTTCAAGTGTGATTTTAATACCAATTATATCACCATAACACTTAGATAAATCATGTATAAACTAGTGATAATTTTAACCTAGTCCAAAAAAATACCTAAACCTAGAAATTCTTGTGGTCTTAGTTAGAATTTTACATTAAATCCATTCACCAAATAAATAAATAAAAATATTTATATTCCACTCCCAAAAATTTTGCATAATTGAAACCCACAAAAACATGTCAATTTGTTTTGATAATGTGTAATGCACATTCTGTACAACTGCATTTCCCATTGAATAGCCATTATAGATAGTAAAGTAAATATATATAACATCTTAGCCTTGTACATTTGAAAAATATCAACCAAGTATCTACCCTTGATTTCTAAACATCCTTATTGCTAAAAGGCTTGCATTTATTCTTTCATTGTGATTAAATGATTATAATTTAGTCTAATCCATATCATTTTGATGACCTAGGTCCCCTATACTACACAAAAAGCTAAAAACATAATAAACTTCCTTTACTATCAGTTTTAGATTAATACTTGTTTTCTATCCTTCTAGACACTACCATCCATAGAGGGACACTACTAATAATGATAGTGTTAAGAACCTTATTTAGTTTCCTTTAGACAAAATTCATCCAAATTATAAATGATCGAAACCCATGGGTCATCGTAATTATCTTATTGAACCCTACTATGAGATACTTTAAAAAGGTGTGGTATAAATACAAGTCTAAGGATTATCATTCTTCATCTGTATAATACAAATAAATTACCTACCAAAACTAAATCAAACAACCACATAAACACTATGTTATACCCTATTCATCCTTATTTTCATATAAAGCATATAAGTATTCATATTATAGGTTTGAAGTATTCAAAGAGTATCCCATGAGCAATATTTATCAAATCACAAGATTGATCATTACATGCAACTTAATATATTATATTTTACCCTTATGCACACACTTTACCACACATAGGGGATAACTAAAGAAGAATAAGTCCCTAATTAGAGTATTGGATATGTACGCAACTCCCATTGATATAAGGATCTTTGGGGCAGCTTGACACTATGATCATAGTAACCCATATTTTAGTAAACTCATTTCAAGGGTGAATAAGGGTGAAGATCTAGGGTTTGATCAATAAAAAATAGTGAAAAATTATAACATAGATCTAAATACATCATCATAAAGGTGAGAAAAAATCTAGAACAATTATTTTTTACATCTATATCTATCCATTATTCTATATTAGACAACTGCATGGCAATCATATAGTAGCATGGATGGTAGTGTCAAAATATGGTGATAATTTTTATGATCATAGAAGTATAATTTCCATAATTTGACGACTGATGTAAAATAAATATCCTACATAATTTACACTTATTTATAGTTTAGATCTTTTTGCACACTATAAACTAGCAAAGTACTATTGTTTCTTATTTATTGTAATATATTTCAATAGTTGTACCTTTTTTTATCATTCTTAGTTGTATAAATTCATAATATTATTTATCTGAGTTTTATAATTAATTATCCTAGTATATATTAGCTTATCACCCTTATGTTATTACTACCACTATATTTATTAGCCATAGATCCCCCACATCTAATTTTAGCGTTAAACATTTGGTGAACCTAACCATTAGTCTCAAAACCTTAGTTGGCATAACATTTGAGGTATATTGTGGCTTAATCATAATATAGTTAATATTTTTCCCATAATTTTTATTTTCTTTATATCACTCAAAATGGATAATATAAATTATTTTAGTGTTTATGATGATAAAACTATCCCTTTCTATTAAATGAGGAAAATTACACTAATCCTACCTTCCATTTTTTAAATGCCTTATTTTAACTCTTTATATTGTAGTATCTGACCTCCCTCTAACCAAGCCCATGCCACAACCATCTCAAGAGATAAGATGATAAATAACAAAGAGTATAATCTAACTTTTCCTTCATATTCTATATCCACATTTGATTTGTATGGGAAAAATCTTCCATTTTATGATCATGATACATTTATCCAAACGTATAATGATATCATAGATGATTTATAAACTAATAAAAAATGGAATGTTTCATCAAATACATTGATTCAAACTCCCACTATTCCAATATTTACAAATAGTATCCCCATTATCAAGGGTAATGAATCTCCCATTCCTTCATTTTATATTGTTTTTTTTTTTTTTTTTTTTTTATAAATTTAATATAGATATCATGGAACATTTATCAAAACCAATCAAAGCACCAAGAAAAGAAAGTGCATTACAAACCAAAAGTTGGAAAAGTTCCTCATGTACCAAAATATGTACCTTTACCAAAACTACCTAAGTTTCCAACTACTATATCATTACCAAAGGTAGATGAATCTTAAAGTGGTAAATAAATATCAAAGTTCCAAAATTAAAATATCAAATACCATTACCAAAGTATCCTAAATTTAGTGAATCCAAACTTGCACTTATTATTCATGAGGATGATAATACCAATATAACTAAATTCAAAACTTAATTAAAACCATTGATCACACCTATCCCAAATACCACCATTCCTAATGATTATCTCATGCCTATGATGAGTAATATTGGAGAGATTCAAATAAAAGTATGTATACTTCAAATTCAAATGGCTTACCATAATTATAATGCTAATATTAATTCATTAAATAATAAACCTCTTGCATCATGTATAATTGAATATATTTATCCCCAAGATTTTTAACTACCATATTTAACTCTCTTTGATTGTCACAAAGATTCCTTTGATCACATGATTAAATATGTACATTATTTTATTCAATGGGATAAAGATGAAAAATATTGCTAAAAGACTTTAATATGAGTATATGGATAAATCTACCAATTAGTTCTATAGCTTACCAAATGATGTGTTAACCAATTTTTCATAATTGGATGATGTCTTATTTTTGTCTTTTAATATACACAATGTGCCTATACTTACATTAGAACATTTTAACAATTTCAAACAACATGATGTTGAATCCATTCAAGACTATGCTATTCAATTTAAAATTATATCATATGACTTAGCATTTATAATATAGGATTTTTAATTACAATTCATCTTTAATACATTTATTATTTACCCATTAAGGGAAAGAGCATTGCATAAAAAATATGAGTCATTTACCTATTTATAATTAGATGTTCATAGATATGATTCATTCATACCAAAGTATCCAAAAATTATTAACATCTCTCTTTATAAATACAAAAGTTTTATTACACATATAGATGAGGAAGATTAATTACCAAAAGAACACTATGAGCAAATGCGTGGCATTCCTCACATTCATATGGGAACTTTTTAAACATTAATAAATATTAGACCAATCCAAGATACACATCCAAAATAAACATCTCATGTTCAAATAAAAAATAATTCCTCCCACTAAAATTTAACAATCACATTATTCATGGGTGGTGCTTATTTTTGGCATAACCATGGTGATCCTACACAAACAAAAATCACTTTTAATTTAAGACATTTACAACAAATTGGATAAAATTTAAAGGAATTAAAAAATAAAGTATGCTGGAAATAATCCTTAGGAGATATCATTATACTAATTTGTTGGGTCCTAAAGTGATTCAAACAAGGGTTTGGGTAAGGCTACACACATCAAAATATGCATTTACATTCAAAATTATTTGGCTGTACCAAATAGAAGCCAAAGTTGACCAAAATCAGGAAGGTATCTCCTTCTCTTATGATGGAAAATTGATCCATATACAATTTGATGACATTTAGTCTTGTAATTCACATTCAAATGATGAAGAGGATCATGTCATACACTAGTTTCACCTATCCAGCCATGATCAAAATAAAAAAAATGATAAAAATTAAGGTTTAGGTCATTTTAATAATAATAATAATAATAATAATAATAATAATCAAATACTCCAAAAATACAAAAACATTCAAATAAATCCCCAAAATACAAATAAACTTAGCATTCCCAAATTTTAATAGTTCCTTGGCATCTATGTTTCACACATACTTGAGTGTGATACATGTATACCCAAACACTTGATATATGCATTCTCATATGTTTTACCTTTCCTCTACTCACATCATATAGTATATTTAGGGCATCTACTTCTTTGATCATAATTCATATAGGTTATGTTTCCTTTATGATTCATTTCTGCATTATCATGTTTAAGCTTATATTGCTAACACATATCTATATCCATGCTCATATCCTTCAAGGTTTAATTGATATGCTATGTTACATAGAATATTTTACTAACACATATATGCAAGGACTAGTATAACATGCTTATGTCGATTTCTTATGTTTTAGATATTTTTCACTTCCTTTAGTGTATTACATTTATTTCTATTGTCTTTATTATTGAACATTTGAATATGTCACTTTCTAGTTGGCTCCTATGTCATTATATGTTGTTGATTGGACATTTAAATATGTTTTTCTCTACTGGTTAGACATTTAAATATGTCATTCATTTTTATTATATGGTATTTGAACATGCCCCTTATATAAGGTCTACTTGGACCGTTATTTTGCATTAAATTGAGTGATATTGTGTGTGTTCTTGATTTCTTATAGATATTATATTATTAACCTTTAGATAGTTCCCTATTATATATCATGCAGCTTAAGACTTAATGTGATCACATATTGTGAGCCTAGTTTATATATTTACTTCATCATGTTATACCTATATGCTACATGATTCATACATAGATTATACAACTACCTTATCATTTTGAGGTAAGGTACCTACCAGATTCTATTGTTGGCCATATGATTGTTATTAACGTCAAAAAAGGTATTATAAATATCATTGATGTTAGAGGAATAGGTAGGATTGATGGAGAGAAGAATATGTTTTAAATTTGCACAGTTCAAAGTTATCATGATTTTATAGAGAACATTTCTAAACCACTTACAGAGAGAAATTAATAGAAGATTTGTTATGGGTTTTTAAGAGTATCTTAAATATATGGTTTGTAGGTTCAGTTGAGAAGAAATAATCTCAAAATTGATTTATCTTTTCTCTCAAAAATTATATAGTTTCTCAATTAAACCCTATGGGTTTAAACCACAGCGTTCATATGCATGTTCTATTTTTATGTTGACTGGCTATAGATAGGAATTGATTACTTAAGTTATAACTTAAGTCTTCCTTGTGTTGTGCAATTGGCCCCTTAAAACTAGTAATTATCAACTCAATCAATGTTTTAAGACTTTATATTTCATAAGTCCTCGACTTAAGATTTGTCCCAGCTCGATCAATGGTCATCACTTAATCATACATTGAAGATCCAATTAAGCATAACAAAGTCAATTTGTGAAATTTACCTATTAAATACACTAGTGACAAGTGTTACAATCATGAATCTTGCACAATAAATCTATAAAATAATTTAAATTCAAATATTCAAGGATTAGTGTGGGAATGCCAAGTGTCACAATAGTGATAACTGACAGCAAATGTATAGAAGGCACATGAGGGTGCCAAGTGTCACATTTATGGGAGCTAGTTAGAGATAAAGTTCAAAATTTTCAAAAGATTTAAAAATGAGCATGTGAATTTTTAATGAATATGTAATGGATTGAGTGGACTCAATGGGATAAAGTGCTTGATGTTTATCGATATAAAGGTGAGTTATAAATCAAGCTACTTTGATGAGATCAATAGAGCGTATTCATCCCAAAGACTTAGGAAGAAGTGAGATGAGATCAAGATCTTGATATTTAATAAGTATAGATAAAGTTCATGCTAATTTTAATATATAATGGAAAATGAGAGCTTAGATCAAAAGATATAATGGATGCATTTTAAAGTTAAAATGTTAAATCCTGGAATCATACAAGGATCCAATGGATCATGTGAGCCTGTCATAACTTGATCTAATAGATGCACTTTAAATTTAATAAAATTGAATGAGGATATTAGATCATGGTGAAAAACTTAAGATCAATTGTTAATGTTTAAATATATGTTCATCCCAACAGTCAAGTGGTGGAACATATAAGAAATATGCATTATATGACATAGATAATGATATAGATCATTGTGATTGATCTAAATTATGTAAAATGACATGTGCATCAAAACTAAATCTTGGTATATTATAAAAATAGTAATGATACAAAGAATCATGGTGGTAGATCATGAATTCAAGATGCAGGAAACTTGTTATTCAATAAATATGAACTGAGTTCAGAATTGCCATGATTTGTTAGCAAATAAGTGTGAACATAGAGAAGATATAAAACCTAGATTAAATGCTTGTGTGTGTGTGTGTGTGTGTGTGTGTGTGTGTGTGTGTGTGTGTGTGTGTGTGTGTGTGTGTGTGTGTGTGTGTGTGTGTGTCATCTAAGATATAAGTTATTGTTGCTAAATAGAGTCAAATTGAGAGAGAGAGAGAGAGGTAGAGATGTTTAAGTGGTTGAATTGTGTCAAATATAAAATATAGAGACATAGAGGAAGAGGGGTAGAGTTGAAGAGAAGATAGAGACGTGGAGAGCATGAGCAGTTATAGACTAGACCTATAATAAAGAATTGAATTGGATTCATTTATGAATCAATATTATCATCAAAAATTGTAGCTCCATATTTTGAATATATATCTAATTGGTGGGTTCTACCAAATAAGATGAGTTGGTGCTCAGTTAGGGAATTAGTGCTTCTTTAGAGTAGGTGTCCTACAAATAAGGGATTGGTGTTTACTTAGGGTCAGTGCCCTTAATCATTATAACCACTGAGGTTCTTGATTGTGAGGCTATATTATAATAATAGATTCTATCAGGTATTCTCATGGTAGTTTTTCCCATATTGGGTTTTCCATGGTATATCTAGTGTTATGCATATTTTTTTGTATGTGATCTCTACATATATTTTTAATCTACATTAAATGTTTTAAAAAAGACTAAGTTAGTCATTATAATGATTCACCCCCTTTCAATAAATAGTTGTGTTCCAATAATTAGTATCAGATCCCTCATTCCTTAGAAGAAGCTTAATCAGCTCAGGTGTATCTTGGATGGTGAACACAAGTGGCTAGTCAAGAAGGCTCTTTCTAAAATAAATCACCTCTCTTTAATGGATCAAACTATGCATTTTGGAGCATTATAATGGAAGAATATTTATCTTCATTAGGGTTTGATGTATGGATGTCTATTGTAAATGGATATATAGCCCTTGATACAACTCCTACTGATCAAGCTTCAAAAAAGGTATATGCCAAGGTTAAGAATGTTATTCTATGTGGATTATATGATTCAGAGTTTGTCAAAGTGATGCATTATCAAAATTCACAAGATATCTACAATAAATTGAAGAGCATCTATGAAGGTGATGATAGGGTAAAGCAGGCCAAGTTACAAACATTCAAAGGCAAGTTTGAAAGCCTTAAAATTAATGAAGAAGAGAAAATTACAGACTACCTCCTCAGAGTAGAGGAAATATTCAATTCAATCAGAGGCCTTATAAAAGAGATGAAATATCTTGTCATTATCAAAAAGGTCCTAATATCTTTGCCATCAAGGTAGGACTCAAAAATCTTTACAATAGAGGAAGAAAGAGATCTGAATAAACTCATTATTGATGAGTTAAATGGAGCATTCATAGCCTATGAGATGAGAATGGGAGAAACATATATATTCAAGAGAGAAGTTGTATTTAAATCATCTAAACTAGTAAATTTGGAAGCACCTACATCCATATCTGAAGAGACCAATGAAAAAGAATCAAACTTTGTTAGAAAGTTAAGAAGAGGATCTAGAAAATACAAAGGTAAGTTACCCTTTAAATACTTATAACTATGGTAAGTTATGAAAATTTGCTCCTAAATTCCCTTATAAAAAAAAAGATAACTCTGATCAAGAAGAGGATAGTAAAACTATAAAACCCCACTATTCCAAGAAGAACAACTTCTTCAAAAACAAGAAATGCCTATACATAAAAGAAGGTAGCGATTCATTGGATGATTGTGATAGTTCTTATGATGACCATGACTATGCCTTTGTGTTTAAAGAAAATTAAGTCATATTCATGACATTAGGATTAGATTATGTAGGTTAAGAATAATTTTAAGACTCATATGAAGAAGAACAAGGAGAAGTGGATCTCGAGTGTGAACTCATCTATACTCTAGATGAAATTGACAAGCTAAGAAAAGAGAAATCAAAATAGAAGAAGCTTAGATAAAAGGAGATTAAAAATTTTCTAAAAGTCTTGAAAAATCTAATTAGATGGTGGTTAGCCTAAAGATATAAGTTGAAGAGGCTAAAATAATAAAAGATGTAGTAAAAATTAAACTACAATCTAAATATGATGAGTGCATGAAGTTAGAAATAGAAATAGTGGATTTGAGAAAAGAACTTGAAAAATCTAAAGAAAAATTAGACAAAGGTCTAATTCTAAAAGGAGGTTCACTAATTCTTGATAAGTTAATCAACTCTCAAAAGCCTTCAAAAGAGAGATATGGTCTTGGTTATTAAAAAGGAAAAAATTACATAACTAGTACATCTGGAAAATTATATGACAACTTCAAAGTAGAAGGAGAATCAAGATAAAATAAAAATAAAGCTTTCAAGAATACAAAGATAGACACAACCACTACTAATGTGAATAAATATAAAGGAGAAAAGAAGCCTGAATAAAGAAAAATGAGCAATGAGAAAATATCTGCAAACTCAAGGAAGATGTAGAACATAAAGGTAGTTGATGCAGATGGTTACACAAGAGTGAGAGACTTGAAGAAGATAGAGTTTAGAAGAGATCCTCATCCTGTACAAAGAAATGTTATGACCAGTATTCTTCATCTTTCTATGGTTATTTTTATACCTATAATTAGTTTGGTAATAGGGATATTGAATATAGGGTTGTACCTAAAAGGAGAACAAACTTTGTAATTAGAAATTCATTTTCACCCTTGTTAGATAAAAATGTAATATATTATAGCTATAATAATTTTGGTCACATAGCTAAAGAATGTAGAACAAACTTTTTGAGACCAAAGATACAAAGTAAAAAGAAAATCATGCCTCTCAATGTGAACAAAGGTTCACAAGTCTCTGAAAAAGAGAAAAATAATCCAAATAAGAAACCCAAGGATGTGTGGAAAGTGAAAGATCAATCTATTATTGTTCAAACTTCAATCCATCTCAAGGATAAAAATTTGTGGGTAATAGATAGTGGTTTTTCAAAACATGTGACTGGTGATAAGAGTAAGTTCATCAAACTAAGAAAATGTAAAGAAGGATCTATCATCTTGGGAGATAATATTGTAGTAAATATCTGAGGTAAACAAACTTTGAACATAGATGGAAAAATACCTACACATGATGTCCTTTATGTTGAAGGATTGAAGCATAATATGTTAAGTGTCAGCCAAATGTGTGAAAATGGATAAAAGGTCACATTTAATGTATAAGTTTTTAATTTAAGGAGATATGGAAGATCAGTTATATAAGGGAAAATAACTAAAATCAATATCTATAATCTTAGTGAAGTGAATGGTAATAGCTGCCTGATAGGAAAGATTGATGAAATGTGGTTATTGCATTGAATAATGGGCCATGTAAATTTTGACAACTTGGTGAAGGTGAGCTCAAATAAGTGTTCTATACACATGCCTGATATATGTTACAATAAAAGGCTACACAATATTGTAAATATCATCAATTTTAAGGTTGAAGAAGGATTAAAACATGTTAAACCTAATAGAGAAATCTATAATGAAGAATTAGATTATGAAGAGGAAGTAGTTAATGAAGAGCATGAGGAATTAAATGAAAAGGCAACTCCAAGATTTTTTCAAAAGGATTATCCTATAGATAATATCATTGTTAATAAAAATGAAGTAGTTTATACAAGGATAAGAGTTACAATGAACAAGGAGAAAGTAAGTTTTAATCTAATGTCTAAAATTGAGCCTAAAATCTATGTTGAAGCTAGTAAGGATGAGAATTGGCTAAAAGCCATGAAAGAAGAATTGAGCCAAATTGAAAAGAACAAAACTTGGGAATTAGTTCCAAGTCCTTCAAATAAGAATGTAATAGGTACAAAATGGGTCTTTAGAAACAAGCTCAATGAGGATGGAATTGTTATAAAAAATAAGGTGAGATTGGTGTGCAAAGGATATGGAAAAGTTGAAGACATAGATTTTAAGGAAACATTTTCTCTAGTTTATATATTGGAAGATATAAGAATGCTTCTATCATTATCTATTTACAATAAATTCAAAGTCTATCAAATGGATGTTAAGTTTGCTTTCTTGAATGGGAACCTAGAAGAGGAAATCTACATAAAACAACCTAAAGGTTTTTATCTATCAAAAGAAGAAGATTATGTTTCCAAATTGAAAAAAGCTTTATATGGTCTAAAATAGTCAAATCAAGCATGGTATTCAAGATTAGACTAGTACCTGCAACAATAAGGATTCAATAAAGGATGTGAAGAAAATAATTTGTACTTCAAATCAGAAGGTGAGCATATGTTAATTATTGTTGTATATGTAGATGACATCATCTTTGGTGGTAATAATAATAGAATGTGCAAAGACTTTACTACTCAAATGAAAAATGAGTTTGATATGTCTATGATTGGATAAATTTATTTATTCCTAGATCTATAGATAGCATAAACCAATGAAGGGATATTTATATCTCAAACCAATTATTCTAAGGAAATGCTCTAGAATTTTGGAATGGAAGATAGAAAACCAGTAGGTACTCCCATGATTTACTAGTTTTAAGTTGAACAAAAAGGATGAGTCCCTTGATGTAAATTAGAATATGTTCAAATCAATGGTAGGTAGCTTGTTATACCTAATTGTATCAAGACCTGATATCATGCAAGAAGTATGCATGGTTGCAATATTTCAAGCTGCTCCTAAGGAGTCACATGTTAATGTAGTGAAAAATATCTTTAGATATATCAAGAGCACAATTGACTATGGCCTATGGTATCCTAGAAGTGAAGATTTCACTTTGATATCATATACAAATGTTGATTGGGTAGGAAGTGTTGATGATATAATAAGCACTAGTGGTGGTGCTTTTTTATTTGGAAACAAACTTGTTCCATGATTGAGCAAAAAATAAGATTTAATTACTCTTTCTACAGTAGAAGCAGAGTATGTGGAAATAGTATCATATTGCACTCAAGTCTTGTGGATGAAGAAAACACTCAAAGACGTCAAGGTAGAGTACACATCACCTATCTCTATTCTTTGTGATAATTCAAGTGCTATTAACATATTAAAGAATCCAGTGATGCATTCTAGAACTAAACACATATCAATCAAGTATCACTTCTTAATATAAAAGATTATAAATGAAGAGGTCACAATGGAATATGTGTTAACATAGGACCAAATTGTAGACATATTCACCAAACCTATTCCCAAAGAATAATTTGAGTATCTAAGACAAAAATTGGGAGTGGTGGCTCCTACATCACATCACTAGATCCTGGTGATAGGGCATGATTCCAAGGAGATTATTTCAGAAGTCTTGTTAATCCCTAGAAGAAGAGAGACAAGGCAACTCAGGTATACATATTTTTGAAAATTTATAATGAGTTGATGGTTGAATATTCTTAAACAAACTCATTTATCTGATAAAGGTGACAAAAAATTTGGACAAACTATAAGAAAGTTGGAGCCTATTTGCCATTGATGTCAAAGGAGGAGAAAAAGTGTACATGATCTTTGTAAAAGTTTAAAAGAGTAGAGCATGTGTCTAAGTTGAGTTTAGGAAAATGTTCAATTGCCTAAGGGGGAGAAATTTTGGTATGAAAAACTTCAACTCATGTTCGTCAGAAGCTAATACAATCAATGCCATAGAAGGATTAGAATTTGCCATCATTGAACAAGATCAGAGCATTTAGTTTGCCATCAATGCCAAAGGGGGAGATTTTTGGCCATATGATTTTCAATGATGTCAAAGGGGAATTATGGATGTAATTGATGTCAGAGGATGAGGCAAGATTGATGGATAGAAGAGCATGTTTTAAAGTTGCACAGTACAAATTTGTCATGCTTTTATAGAGACCAATTCTAGACCACTTGAAGAGAAATTAATAGAAGATTTGTTATGGGTTTTTCAAGAGAATCTTAAATATATGGTCTATAGGTTTAGTTGAGAATAAATGAGCTTATAATTGATTTATCTTTGCTCTCAAACATTACAGGGTTTCTTATTTAAACCCTAAGGGTTTAAGCCATGGCATTCATAATCATGTTCTATTTTAATGTTGACTGGTTATAGATAGCAATCGATTACTTAAGTTATAACTTAAGCCTTCCTCATCAGTGTGCAATTGGCCCCTTCAACCTAGTAATTAATAGCTCAAGAAATGTTTTAAGACTTTATATTTCCTAAGTCCTTGACTTAATATTTGTCCCATCTTGATCAATGGTTAGCACTTAATCATATATTGAATATCTAAAGAAGTGTATCAAAGTCAATTTTTCAAAGGCACCTATGATTAAATGCACTAGTGATAAGTGTCAAAATCATAGAGCTTGCATAGTAAATATATGAAGCAGTTTAAAGTCAAATATTCAAGTATTAATGTAGGAATTCAAAGTGTCACAATAGTGGGAACGAAGAGTAAATGTGCAAAAGGAACATGAGGGTGCCAAGTGTCACATTTATGGGAACTAGTTAGAGATAAAGTTTGAGATTTTTAGAATATCAAAAGATGAGCATGTGATCATGTAATGAAAATCTAATGGAGTGATTAAACTCAATTATATAAATTTATTGATGTTTACTTACATAGAGGTGAGTTAAATATCAAATTACTTTGACGATATTAATAGATCATATTCATCCCAAAGACTCAAGAAGTAGTGAGATGAGATCAAGAGCTTGATATTTAACAACAAACAAAGATAAATTTTGTGCTACTTTGAAGATCTAATGGCACATGGGAGATCAAATAAAAATATCCAATGGATGCATTTTTTAATTTGAAACATTAAATCTTAAAATCATACAAGGATCCAATGGAGCATGTGATCCTGTCAAAAATTGATCTAATGGATGCATTTTAAAAAGTTGAGAAAATTTAATGAGGATCATCAGATCATGGTGTGAAACTTAAGATCAATTGTCAATGTTTAAAGATATGTTCATCCCAATGGTCAATTAGTATAACATACAAGAAAGATGCATTATACAACATACATAATAATATAAATTGTTGTGATCGATCTAAATTGTGTAATATGGCATGTGTATCAAAATCAAAGCTCAGTATATGCTAAAAATACTAATGAGGAAAATAATCATGGTGGTGGATCATGAATTGAAGATGTGGGAAACTTTTTATTCAATAAATTTAAATCAAGTTGAGAATTGGTGTGATGTGTTAGCAAACAATTGTGAACACAAAGAAGATGTGAAACCTAGATAAAATGCTTATATATATGTCATCTAGGATATAGGTTATTGGTGCTGAATATAGTCAAATTGAGAGAGAGAGGTAGATATGTTGAAGTGGTTTAATTGTGTGAAATAGAAAATATGGAGACATAGAGGAAGAGGGGAAAAGTGGAAGAGAAGAGAGAGATGTGCAGAGCATGAGCAGTTACATACCGGACCTATAATAGAGAATTAAATTGGATTCATTTATAAATCAATATTTTAATCTAAATTTGTATCTCCATATTTTGATTATAGATATGATTGGTGGGTGCCATCAAATAAGCTAAGTTGGTGTTCAGTTAAGGATTTGATGCTTCCTTAGAGTAAGTTCTCTTAAATCAGGGTATTGTTGTCTCCTTAGGGTTGATGCCATTAAACATTGTAACCATTGAGGTTATTGATTTTGAGGCTAGATTAGAATAGTAGATTCTAATAGCTATTCTCATGGTGGTTTTTTCCCATATTGGGGTTTCCATGGTATATCTAGTGTTATGCATATTTGTGTGTATCTGATCTCTACATATATTTTTAATCTACATTAAAAGTTTTAAAAAGGATTAAGTTAGTCAATCTACTGATTCACCCCCCACCTCTTAGTAGATAATTATGTTCTAACATATATTTCCCTCACCTAAAAAATTAGGGTATATTAGTGGGGGCATGTCATAGAAGCATGACCTCCACATTTTTCATAGTTTCTAGATTTTAGTGGGGGTCTAATAAAAACATGACTTCCACACTTATGCACCTTCTTAGTTTTAAAAATTGTAGAGGCTGAATGTCATAATAACATGACCTACAAACTTTTACACTTACTACCTCTATATTTTAGTAAAGGCATGTCATAAAAACATGACATCCACACTAGCACAATCTCCATTTCAGTTTCATGATTTAGATATACATTTGGATTAGAATATTATACATTGTATTGATTTTTCATAAATTTGAAATGGATTTTTGAAATTTTATTATACATATAATCCATCTTAGGCATTTCATAAGTGCATATTCCATGTTATTTTACAAAAATAATCAAAATTTACCAATTATACTACTCACTAGGACACACTGATTACACTAGGATGTACCACTATTGAGACTTTTTTGCTAAAATAGTGGGATAATTTTATAAGTTAAAGTGATTAAATAATTAAAAATCACCATATTTATATATCAGGGTGATTAAATCATCTAATATCTCCATATTTATTTGATGAGTTAAGTAAATCACTCACCCTCACCAGATTGTATATATTCACATTTGAATTGTGTGATTTAGATATAATGATCTGAATGACCTTGTCACAACTCATCCTTACACTGGATTTGGGGAATAATACCTTACAATCCTTCTCTTTAAATACCCAAGGTTCAAGTTTGAACCTTCTCTAACTCTAATTTTTCATAAGGAAGCATCTTAACCAATTCAAATCATTAAGAGGAAACATGGTTTCACCAACACATAGGTGTAATCCTTCCCTTCTCTCTTTATTTTAAATCATTTCAATTATTTTAAATTTAATATTATATAAACTGATTTATATTATAACATGCTCTTGGTTACAGTTCATACACCAACAAAGCACTCAAAGTAGACTTAAGCAAAGGAAAGGTGTGTTATACACACTTAGTTATACATCTATCTCCTTTAACCTAGTAATTTCATCCTTATGAAAATTACTAGATCAGGGGGAGGGGAATTTAGATACTAAAATTAAATATTTATAGCATCTCAATCTTGTGCATTTGAAAAATATTAATAATGGCTCTACCCTTCAGTTTTAAACCTCCCTATTGTATAAAGGATTACATTTTCCATCGTATTATGATTAAATGATTATCTCTTAGTATGATCCATATAATTTTTATGACCCAAGTCCCATTTACTAAAAATAAATCTAAAAACATGATAATCATCTTTCACTATCAATTTCATATAGTTCATATTTTCTTTCCATCTAGACACTATTAGCCACAGAGGGTTACTACCACTGACAATAGTATTCAAATACTTATTTAGTGTCTAGTAGCCAAATATCATCTAAATTAAACAAAAATTGAAACCCATGGGTTAACTTTATTTTATTATTGAACCCTACCTAGAGATATTCTCAAAAGGTGTGGTATAAATACACATCTAAGACTTATCATTCCTCATCTAGAAAATACCAAGCAATCACCTACCAAAGCTAAATCAATCAAAATCAAAATCACTTTATTTTTAAATATTCATACCTATTTACATATCAATAATAAGATAAATCATATTATAATTCTAAATCATTTAAAGATCAACTCATGAGTGATATTTGTCAAATCACAAGCTAGATCATTTCATGCATATTCATATAATATATTTCACCCTTGTACACACACTTTTCCACACATAGGGGAAATGTACATAATTTTGAGTCCCTCCTTATATTATTAGATATGTAGTTAGTCCCCATTGATAGAGGGGTCCTTATCGTAACTTGACACTATGAGCCTACTAACCCATTTTTCAAAAAAATCATTCCAAGGGTGAAGAGATAGTGTTTGATTAATTAGAAAAGAGTGATAATGTGTATCACATATTTATATACATAAACATAAAGTTGATTAAAATCCCAAAACAATTATGTTTGTTGTATATAAATTGAATCATTATTCCATACTAAACACTTACATCATAGTCAGATACTAGCATGATGGTAGTGAACAGATCCGATGGTAGTGTCTGTGGCCATAGAAGTAAAATTTATAGAATTTAAATATTGATATAGAACATAGATCATGCATACTTTACACATATTTATATTCCATATCTATCTACACATAATAAACTAGATAAGTATTATTGTTTTCTATTTATTACAATATATTTCAATAGTTATACCTTACTATTTTTATCAATCTCAGTTGTATGAATTCAAAATAATGTTTATATTAGTTTTCTAATTAATTGGACTAATATAGATTATTTAATCACCCTTGTGTTAAAACTAATTTTATATTTCTTAACCTTAGATCCCCCACATCTAAATTTAGGGTTAAACAATCATATTTGTGGCACAAGATACACAGTTCATCCAAAAAAAATCACATGCCTAAACAACATGGATGGAAATGCAGAAGTGGTCACATGGTCACTATGTAAGCATGATGAACCCACTTTATCTAATTAGTGTAAAAGGTCTCAAGTAATTAAACAACTATCTAAGAAAATATAATGGGACCCACAACCCCAAGGCATATAAAGGACACTCTACTAACAAGAGGTGGATTCAATAAACCACTAGCTTGAATGATATGTTCAAACTCTTATTGGTGTTCAAGGAGGACCTATAGTGATTGTGGTCAATCACATGGCTTGATTTGAACCTAAAGTCACAACTTTAATATAATTTCAAGTTGAATTAACTTTAGATAAAATTTATTATCAAAGAGGATGTATACTCTTCATATGACCTTATAATGGGTCAATGTGTCCTTGTTTATCTCCCTAAGGATGGAGCACTCAATCTCAACCTTATGATCTTTTCAACCTCGATCATCAAATTCATTAAAAGGTGAGGAAATCATAAAAAACCTTATATAATTCAATAAAGTATTCAAACTAGTCATTAAACTTCAATATTTTTTTGTAAAAGAAGGAAGGAGGTTTTTGAAGATGACTTGATCATAATAACACTTCATCTCATTCCTTAGCCTTGGGAAACTATCATTAATAGAGTCTCCAATATTTTTTATTTTTCCTATTTTATTATGTTTAAATTTTTTATTTGATACATATATGGTTGGTTTGGTATTATAAGTATCCATATTCATGGAAAGTCTCTAGCTAGTTCTAGGGCTCACACAGCTTCTGAAAATGTCTCTGAGAGCCCCAATTTACACAATAACCATTAATTACCACACAAATTAAAAAAGAAATTACCTTTCATTTTATATTTTAATATTTCATTATTTAGTTCATGTGAAAGGGGATTGAAAAATAAGGGGTTTCCCTTTTGGTTCCACACATCTTGGGGATTCTAAGAGCTCACAAATGTCAAAAAGGTCTAAACTGGCCTCCCTAGGATAGAAATAATATATTTTTGAGAATGGTATAGTTCCAGGGCATGAAATGCCTTTTGCATGGAAGATGATGAAAAAATTATGGGCTTAAATTATTGGTTTCCCAATCTTTGGGTCTCATAGTCACCATAATCAACTTATCAAAAATAGGTAACTCTAATGGAAAAGTTTTTGGTTTAATTAATTTATAGTTACATAACTTTATAAGAAACATAGTTTTAAAGTTAATATTTAAATAATAAATAAAAATTGGAAAAATAATTAATAATGTTGATAGCTTTACTACCACCACTAGTTATCCTTGTGGTTATCAAAATGTTTGACCACCCTAGACTAAGAGGGTCATCATTAGGGTTTATTTCCATAGACTTACAGAGTCATGGTCAAGATTGACCACATTAGACTAAGAGGGTTGCAATCAAGGTTGACTATATGGCTTTAAAACCACATGGATTTCTTTAGCCACTAATTAAATTGTGATATTCACTACCTAGATGCATTTTTAAAATTCATTGTAGTCACATGGGTGATTTTTGACCTAATACCGAGTTACCCTAGATAAGATTGTACAATTCCCTTCTAAAGGACATGTATTAGAAAGGAGCCAAGCATAGGGAAAATTTTATGAAAATCACCATGACTAAACCATAGACCCAAAATTCAAGAATTATTTTTTAATGGATCAATAAAATTATATATTTTATTATGAAATTATATTTGGCCCAATTTAACCTCATTTTGCATGTTCTAAAATTACTAATTTTTTTTCTATTTTCTTAAGGAGTTTTAAATTCAAAAAATCGTAACTTTCTTTCTGTGATGCTAAATATTAATCCATGAATTGTTTCAGAATCTTGGTGTGTACTAGTTTATGAATATTTTTTTCTAAAGCTTTAATTAATTTTTATTATGCTTAAAATTTATAAAACTAGAATAACCTCTATAAGGTCTTAAGCTAAATGAGGAGTTCTACAAACTTTTCAAGAGAGCTACGAACTAGTATTATGTTATGAATAAAGTAACATGTTTTTTTAGATATTTATAATATAAATTAGTTTAAATTTTCATAATTAAAAATCATTATTTTTTATTGCACCCCAAAACATCCCATTTTTAAAATTTTCAAATAGAGACCCACTTTCCTTAGAAAATTTCTTCAAGAGAAAGTCTAAAGACATAATCCTTTGAGAATATAACCTTGGAATCCAATTATTGACATATTTCATAATTTCTAAGGTAAAATTGTTATTTTGGATTATTATTTTTTTAAATTAAAATTCAAAGGTAAAATATTTTTATATTCTTTCTCAAAGTATTTGAATTTTGAAACGAGCCTTTTGAGTGACTAATGAGACTAATCATGTCATGTTTTAGTCCATGTATGCTTTGTTTTTATCCTATGTAGGATATTCTATGATGAAGGTTTTCCCATTTCATTTATGGGATGTCTCTAAGCTCATCTAAGTTTTTTAGGTGTCATTATTCATCTCACCCACAACCTTCAGTGATTGACTAAGTCTTTATTCTTCCAGGCCTCTAATTCACTAGGATTATTACAAGCGTGACCATCCCTCTCTTCCAAAAATATCCAATACTTAAATAGATTATAAAATATTTTAGGCCCATGAGTCACCAAGATTGTGTAAAGTGTCACCATCTTGTTAACCTGTAGCCCAAAGAGCAAACACACATCTTGAATTTATTAACAAGGGTAAATGCATTATTATTAATTATAATAAAAAGGGAAAAATAGATATATGAGGTGTAAACAAGGATTATAAGAGTTATTATAGATGGAGATTAAAAATAAAATGTGATGGGTCATTTGAGAGCCTTTATAGGAAATTGTACAGGAAAGAGCAATTCAAACCATTATTATTAAACAAAATATATCTCTTGTGGTCTCCCTTGGAGTTTTATTGATTTTTATCTTCTTATTCATTTGTTATTTTTTGTTATTCCCATCACAGTTCCTTGTTGTATAACATTTGAATCTATCTTATTTATTACACTAAACTCAGTCAATAATGGTGTGGCTATTGGGATAGATTCCAGATTAAACATGTAGATGGTGTACATTTGTATGTTATTATTTAAATAATACATGTTTTAATTGAGATTCATGGGTTGCTAAATCTTCTTCAGATATCAACTCGACATCTCTCACTTTCATCAATTTCACTTAGATTTTGTCTTTATTTATACCTTGAGTTAGTTAATCAAAGTATGGAATGATTTATATGCCAAAACCAAGTGTGTGAGCACACTTTGGTATTGGAAAATGAATTATTGGGATAAAATTGGTATGAATTAATTGAAGGAAGGTTTGCATGTAGTCATAGAAGCCATATCTATGGTGATAAAGTTTTGGTGTTCACACAAGTGATGTAATATAAGATCAATTACGCTGAATGACCCTACAACTTCTTCAGTTCATTTACACCAACATAATGAAGAAAGGTGATGGGTTTTTATTCAAATAGAAGGTAATAAAGTTAATGTGCATTATCTTCACTCCAAAGTATTATAATTTGCATGGAATACTAGTGTGGAAGTATATGTAAAGCATTATCTATAGTCAAATGTGTATACCAAGTAGTAAAACATTGTTGGCCTAATAAATATATAGTAGTAATAGAAAAATTGACAACATCTGATGTGACATAATCTTCAATGATTTTTAATAACTCTATGTGGCAGTGTAATGCATTAAATCAACATGGAAACAATATTCTACCAAGTTCCATGTTGAACAATAATAAGTTTTAGGTGGTTGGCATATTTTTCCATGATCGTGGATCATCGAGACATCATTACTTTATTTTAGTTTATGTTGACCAATTATAATTGTGTTTGTTGGGATTTAAAAATATCTATATACAATTTATTATATAGATATTTCTTGTTATTTTTTGAGATGCAAGAAGAGATGTTGCACAATATTCAATTTTAATTTCTAACCAACACATAATTATTCATTTTCTCCTTGTTAAATAATGTGCTCGATAAGTATTGTTTAAAGTTAGTGATGTAATTACATTTTGGCAAAGTTTTATGTCAAGTGGTTATAGTTTTTTAAGATTATAAATGTATTTGGGGTTTTTAGAGTAGTTAGAGTAGAGATGTGGTAAGTTCCATCATGAGAGGTTGTGAAGAGTATAAGTAGGAGTAATTTATATTTCCTCAAACACATATGTAATGGAATAAATTTGTGTAAAACTTGATTTTTTAGGTCTTGATGTGTCTCGGGGAAAGACACCTATTTGGTTTGGGTGAGTGTTAGCAAGGGTAAAGGGGCTATTATTAATTGTAATAAAAAGGATAAAATATATATATGAGGTGTCAACAAAGATTCAAAGAGTCATTATAAGTGGAGAGTCAAAATAGAACATGATGGGTCATTTTAGAGCCTTTATAGACAATTATATGAAAAAGAGCAATTCAAACCACTGTTATTGATTAAAATATATCTCTTGTGGTCTCCCTTAGAGTTTCATTGATTCTTATTCTTTATTTTTTTATTATTTATTATTCCCGTCACTATTGTTTGTTGTGTAGCATTTAAATCTATCTTGTTTATTCTTTCCACTAAACTTAATCAATAGAAGTCACACAGGTAAATTGAGTAACAAGATTTTGCAAAGTGTCATCATCTTGACCATCCTTGTGAAAGGATAGTTGTATAGTTAAATAAGTTTAAATACCCTCTAGGTCATTGATATTGATCCACATGTTACAATCCTGCTACTCCACTAACTTCACACCATACAACAAAGTGCTTTGCACTCTGGGCACCCGAGTTGTTGGGATCCTGCCAAATGTTGTCATTCTAAGAGTATGTGGCCAAAATATTAAGGTACAAAGGAATGAAACTCGGCACCTAATGGACATGATATATGAAACCACTTATTCAATTTCAAACAAAATAGTTTTAAAACATGAAATAAAAGCTCCAAAAGTGCAAGAATAATGTATAAGTCATACTCATATGATGAGGCATTTGGAAGTAGCAAAACTATAACACATGAAAATTTGATTTGTAGAAGCTAATAGTGTAAAATAAGAATTCAAATAATAAGAGTATATGGGGAATTGAGAGAAAAAAAATGTTGCATTTAATCCACATGAATTGACAAATAAGTGCATTTAATTTTTCAAATCTAGAAAATCTAAGAGATATATTCAATTTGGAAAACTTGATTTGATCTCATTGCCCTCTTAATATTATATTCAAAAAATGAATTTGATCCCCTAATGATTAATATAATTCAATTTTTTCAAAAGACAACAAATTAGTTACATAATTTCAATTAACTCATCATCTCACACCCATCCTCCATCTACTTATTCAATTACAGGTATGACAAAATACATGGGCATAATATTTGATTAGAAATGCTACAACACAAATTCAAGTATTATTTATCCATATGGTAAGAGGTTGATGTTACTAATCCATGCAAGGTATGGGATCAACTATCCATATTCACATAACAATACACAAGTGACATTTTGGCTATCAAGGTAGTAGGACTAAATAACATTGCAACAAAACCTGAGGTAATGCTCTACATTGAATTACTTTATGATTTGTTTATAAATGGGAAAATATTATAATTCATTATTAAAAACACCCCTATGGTCGACATTGGTGGTAGTGACCATGAGAAGTATTATAGGATTCTTACTCCAAAAATAATATACAACCAAGCTATGATAAATTCATGGTTTTTTGCCAACACAACCTTTGGTAAACTACAAGAATGGTCTGAAAACACAATCATCTTTGTTATTAAAGGCCCAATTTCCTCCCTTATCATATTCACTTTATATCTAGGGATAATAATTACTATGGATATGTTAAACTGATTGCATGGTTTTACTAGCATTTTATATGTTCATGAGAGAAGGGTCCCACTGTTAGATATTATTTTTAGTTCAAACAAGTTAATTTCCCTCAAATAAATCCTTAATTTTTAATTTGATACATTAAATTAGTGTTGATGTATAAAACTCTTGTTCTTGACAAATAGTTTTCTATGGGAAGCTTTACAGATGTGGGACTAAAATTGCAATCTGTGAAGCAACCTCTAGGATTTTATAAGCCGGCTCTTCAAATAATTGGGGAGAAAAAAGGGTATGAAGGAAATGCAAAGAAAAACTAAAATAAAATCATCTAAGGTGATGCACCATAACTTTTAATATATCCATTCCTAATATTTCATAAAATAGATTGAAATTTTAAAACATTACATATGATTTAAAAGAGCATATGCATGATTTAAATCCTGCAATATAAGCAAAATCCAACACTATAAAATTAGAAAATAGAAACTACAAATAGAAATTAATCCCATAAAATTTGACATAGAACACCACATCCTCTTCATTATTGGGTGGAGAACAAAATACAAAAGTTCCAAAGGCATAGTATAAACTATTCAATCCTTCTCACGAGGGCTACCTGCTAATGTCTTTAAATGAAAGATAATAACTACTATTATTTTTATCTATAACTAAAAATATTACAATGGATACTCTTTTATAATAGTCATAAACTAATTCTATTATCTCTCCCCCCCCCACTTTTCACAAAATAAATGATCCCCCAGTATAAAGGTATAACAACCTTGGTGCAACAGAGTTTATGAGACAAAAAAAATCAACACCGAGAGCCTGGCACTCACGTTCATAATAAGGATTTTATAACTGAAAGGGGAGATTTAGCTCATAAATATAGATAGTCCTCAAATATTGATTATGGCATAAACTTGATGCCTCATGATTCCCATGATGTTTAGAATAAGCACTGTGGTGATGAGTGTCTCTCTTTGAACTACCCCTAAAATTCTCATTAGAAATGGGGTCCACTCCCTTTGGACAATGGTACAACTCAAAGCTTTGACAAAAATAAAAATACCTTGGATAAGTGTTGTGATGCCACATGAAATTTTTGCTTCCTTTTAGTTATCCATGTATAATGGGCCCCACCTATTATTTCATCAGCCAATGGTACACCTTAAAGTTATGACAAAACAACCCTTTGCTCTCAAGGAGTGTTGTGATGCCATATGGTGAGCTGACACTACTCCTAGGGAAGTCAAGAACTCTTTTTCAAAGAATGAGCATGGGGGTGCCACATGACACTAGAAAAATGAGCTGAGACTTAGCCAAAAATAAAAAAGGGGAACCTAGGAAAGAAGAGGTTGATACTAATCTACCCAAATCACCAAGCACGTCCATGATGAAAACCTACCCAAAAAATTTCAAAAAATGGATTTGATCCAAAGTTCCTGGTGACTTTTAGGGGAATCCACCTACGGATGGAATAACCCAAAATTTTTAGTTTCACAAAATAGTCGAATCAAAATTCTAAAAAGGTGAGGCCCGTAAAACTTATAACCTCTAAAGAGTGGCCTTCAAAGGCATCTACTCTTCTTCTATATACTGAGTCTTATTTTTCATATATTTTAAGGATCTATCCAAATTAATTATCTCCTTAAAGGATATATTTCTTAGACCTTATACAACTACTTACATTTGGAATTTGAGTTGGGTAAGAGGATGTAAAATAGTCTCTACCTCATAAATGTTTGGTGCTTGACCTAGGGCTACAAAAACGGTATGGTCATTCTAATTCATGATCAAAAACTCTTTTATCTTTTCCTTTTAAAGGAACATGTTATCTATGAGGGATAGGGAGGGGAGTCATAACTAGACCATCTATTCAATGCATCCCTTCATGTCTTGGACTACTTGATCTATGGCATTTAAAAATGCCTTGCAATTTGATGTGGCTTTACTACAACTTATGAAATCATTAACCTTGACTACTACCTATCTTCTATTGGCCACCCTTACTACTTGGATCATCTCATCCATTATGCTATACAACTTTTGGACTAGGAGATATGAATCTTAGACCTTGGGGGATATAAAGGTGAAGACCTGATTCATAAACTTGCTCACTTGTGCGGTTAACCACTGTGAGTCCATGATGAACCCAAGAATTGTCTTCAAGTTTAAGGACATGTTCTTTATCCTATCCTAATATAAAATATATAATTATTTAATCATTTATAGGATGTTTGTAGTGTGGGAATGAGTGGTGAGGTCATTTTTTAGCTTCTAGGTATCCTAGTCCTTATTCTGGGACTATTTCTACATTTCTTGTTGCATCTATTTATGTGCACGTGTCAAGTCCAAGAGAATCTTATGAGTTTTCATGAGTTCTATTTATTTTTCCTACAACTTATTTTTTGTGGCCACATTTTCCCTTTTTAGGCCATCTACCTCAACCTTTAGTTTTGCTACTTAGATATGTAGTTGGGATCTTTGGTTAGCTTCCAATTAAAAGCTTTCAAATGTGACATAACTCTATAGGTCAAACCTTATATTTATGAGCTTTGTGTATTTACCCTTGGCATCTACATTTAGGTGGTCTATGGTGGTTTTAAATCTTACAAGTTCTTGATCCTTGTTCTCTAGTTGATGGCATGCCTTGAGGTAGTCCATTATCACTAACTTATGTGTCTCCTCCATTAGTTTGACCATATCATATGGCCTCTCCTGGATGAGTTTTAGGTTGATGGCATGGATTGAGTAATTCCTCAAATGTATCTATTCTTGGAGCTTGATTACTATTAGTGTCATATGTGTAATCATCAAAAATTATTGTATGGGGTCAATGAATGATTGTATGTGTGGTACCGTTAGGGCCTTGGCCATTTTTCATCTTCTCTTTTCTACCTAGGCTTCTTGGGCTTTCTTTTCAGTCTTCAACTACTAGTGTAAATGTTCCTATGATTGAATAATTTCCTACACAAAGGGGGATCCATGTGGTAATCTAAAAGGAATGGTCACAACTATTGTGAATTAGTAGATGTTATTACTGGGGATGAGAGATTGAATGGTTAATGTGGAAGGCAAGAAAGGTGGGAGGTTGTAGAGAGGGGTGGTGGGTGATTGCACCATGATGTATGTAGTTATGGTGGATGAGGGTGGAATGGTGAAAAATAGTACAATCATGGTGAGCAAATGAGTAGTGGAAAGTGGTGAAAGTACAGTGGAAATGGTGAAAGGTGAAGATGAATTAAATAATGAAGAAGAAGAGGAAAGGAGAGGGTGATAAAAAACACCTTCTTCTATTTGGGCTTAGGAAGAAGGATAAAAACTTACACCTCAGATTCAAGTTGAGATGACCCTACCTTAGCTTGCCCTGAAGTGTCCTAATCCTACTATTAGGGTGTTAAATATAGAGGAGAGGGATAGGAAATAGGATTTTGAATCTCAAAAAGCTCCTCCTCTTTCCCTGAGGGGGTATCTTCTTCTTTCATCAAAACTTCTTATTCTGCTTGAGCATCCTCCTCCTAATACTCATCTTAGATATTTTCAAATTGCTCATCAGAGTTTAGATCTTTAATTTGGCCAATTTATTACCTATAGTTCCAATAGGCTTCCATTTTATCCTTACTCCATCCCTTTTGGATGAGTTGCACTCTTATACCATGGTCATGAGCTTCATGAGATCAAAATCTTGGACTAGTTTATAGAAAGAGTCCTATCATTGGCAGGTGTTTGAGGGGATCTTTGATAGATCCACATAGTGATTAATATCATCTTCCATTAGTAAATTATGTTCTTCAAATTACAACCAAGGCTCATGATTGAAGGGAGTGGTGGTCTTAAGAGCATCTATGTGGCCGATTGGGTCATAATTTCATTGATCATTGATTTGATCTAAGCTAATATCTACCAGTTTGAGCATAAGAAAATACTCTTGTGACTTCATCATAATTATAATTCTCCCTCTTAAAAAAGGGATTTCATATAAGGCCCTCTTCTTTCAACCCATGACATATATTGAATCCACCATGTCAAAATGAAAGGACAAATCTAAGGCCAAGGTCATGTCTGTGAGCATACATAGGATCCAAAGTGCTTCCTCCTTGAATCTATGGACCCTGATGAAGGTAAAATGGGCTCTAAAGAACTAATTGACTGGAATTTTGTATCCAGTAAGCCATGCTCTCTAGCAGTCTATCATCTAGAAGGCAATGGCTTCTTGACTAAGGTCGATTAAGACCAAAGATAGCAAGCACTCTATAAACTCATGATAATCATACATAGATGAAAGGATGTGGGTCCATGTGGAGATGTGGATCATCATATAGGGATATATTCCCATCTCAGTTGAATTGATGGTGAAGTACGACAAAAATAACCTAGTGCTCTAGTAAAGGATCAAGTGGAAAAGGAAGGAAGAATAAGTAAAGGTATTTTGAGTTGAAAAATTCATCAGTTGATTATGAATAGCATCAATAATGGAATTTGTGAAGTCCATTTTTTAGTCCTTCTCCCTACTCACCATCTTCAAGTGGAAGACTGCACCTAAATAGAAGTCATGGACATTGATGTTTGAGTCCATTCCTAAGATGAATGCCAGCATAGAGAGGGTATCTTTCATATCTTGTGCCATAAAGCTCGAGAGAGTGATCAATATAGGTAGTGATTTTGTGTAGTTGTTATAGAGATATAATTTCAATAACTTTATATTTTGGACATGAGTGTCCCATATAGTCTATAATCTCTCCATATCATAGATGTCTATGATTGGGCCATTAGGGAGACAAAGCATCTCCCTCACTTCTGCTACACTGATTACCACATTCAAGTGGTGTCTTATGAAAACACTAATGTTGGAATCATATTTTTATACACATAGAGAAATAATCTCTATGCATGGGTACATGAGAGGCACCATATATTGTGCCAGGGTAGAGTTCCATATCTTAAAGTTGAATGACTCAAAGTCATTCTGAATGTTTGTGATCATGTGAGCATGAGCATCCTCTCTTTAATTATTTATATTCTTTATCAATTTAGGAATAAAGATACCATCTACATAATTGAGGACTAGTGTGGGGTACTTACAATTCCCCTTTGAGACATTTTTCACATTTGGTATTGTGGGATTCGATTGTGTATGGGAGAAAGCATATGATATTCTTCCTATAAATTGAGGGGGAAAGTCTCCATGACTTCTTGGACTATGAGATCTTTGTTTTCTAGGATGTATACCATTAGATGAGGACCCATAAGGTTTCATATTGTAATAATTCCTTAGTAAACTTAAGAAAACACTAGATATTGGCTTCTATTGGCAATTCTACACACAATTCTCTTCTCATGACATTATGCTCAGTTTATTGTTCTAAAAAACTCTTAGGGTGTTTAAATTTCTTGTTCAATAGGGATATGGGTATTTATAGGTTAACATTCCTAATGCAATCATAATGTATCCTTTATTAATTTGGTTTCCCATAAATGAGAAGGGTGGCACACATGCTTGAGGAGCCACTGATAAAAGATTTACAGTGATCCTTATAGGAGATCATGTAATTAGGTAACCTAAACATTAATTATAGGGGGAGTGGGATAGATAAATTTATATCAAAGAGGATTCAAAAATGAGGGGAACCAAGGAGTAGACATTTGGTGATGGGATAATAATCGCTTGTGACAATGTCACTTATTTGTGAAGGGAAATAATAATGAAAAGGGGAAACTAACTAACTATTGTACAAGGTGAAGATGATAAATCAGTTAAAGTGCTTCAAGTAGATTCCATCAACCAAAATTTCTAAGGAATTTACTTATTTTCTTGCTAATTCAAACTCATTGCCTTGTCTATCACTAATTATGTGAAAAGGTCCTCTCCATAGGGAATCAAAATTTGTATGCTAACCCAGCTTCATGGCCCTTTCATAATATTTTAGGAACAAGTCTCTTAGATTGAATCTTGGGTTGAAAGACTTTTTATCAAACCATTTTTTTTATTTGATCATAGTGCCACTATCTTGTTCTCTTATTTCTTGAATATTGAGCAGTTCCACTAACCTGACCTCTATTGCTCTTTTTTTTCTATTTTGATAGCTTCTAATAACTATAAAGTGGGAATCTCCATCAAGATGGGCATGCCCACTTCTTTCCCATATACTAATTCATATGGGGATTTTTTCAAAATCTTCTTAGGATAAATTTGATCATCCCATAGAGTTATTTTCAAATTAATATGCCACTCTCTCTATCGGTTAATGCCCATCCTCTTAATTAACCTTATGAGGTTCTTATTGGTTGATTTGGCCAACCCATTCCATTACAGGTAGTATTTAGATGAAGCTTTAAGTAAAATGTCATTCCTAAGTGCAAATTACAAAATATTTGAACTAATGAAGGCCTTTTCATTATCAAATACAATCACTTTAGGAGGGTCAAACCTCATTACAAGTTCTCCCAAGAAGTTGAGGATCACATTTTCAATCAATTCTTTCAAAGGAGATACTTCAATCCATCTTATGAATTAGTCCATGTCCATGAGTATCAAATTATAGCCCATGATAGACATGGGATTGATCATCCTAATGAAATCCAATCCCAACTACATGAAAGAGCCATCAATCACAATCAGTTTCAGCAACATGGCTGAGTTCTTTCACTTGCCTAAAACAATTAGCATTGCTAGCATTTTTTCACCCCCTGATAATAATTTTAAAATAGGATCAGCTAGTAGTATCTAGCATAAATGATTTTAATTATAGTTATATTCATTGAGAAATGTCTGCTAGAAGGGGTAAAATACATATCTTATAAGATTTTTCTAGCTTGGTGGTTGTCAACACACCTGAGTAGTTCTCCATCAAAGTTATTTTTGAAGAGGGCTCATTGGACTAGTGTATAACTAGCTCTTTGAAACCTATAGAATATTATTTTGTGTGTGAGGAGATTGTTTGGATATTAGCCACTTTGCATATAGTGGGTTCTATCAGCAACTTAGGACCTGACAATTTCATACTGACTTACTAAAACTATTTTTGGTGTATCTTGCTCATCTGTTAAGGTATACGTGCATGAGGCCAAATAATTGAAAATTATTCTAACTTAGATCACCTTGGTTGGTTTTAATTTGATTTTATATTCTAATATCTTAGTGATTCAATTGGCTCTCTTCTCAATGATTTCTCCCTCCATGATGTATTATCTGATGCTGGAATGTACCATATATATCATTACCTTACTTCTTGCCACCAAGTTTATAAATTTATAGAAGCTTGCTTCTCAATGAAATTATATTTAGTCTCATATTCACATAGGGTTCTTGAATAGAATGTAATAGGATTCCCATCTTTCCTTTTATCTTCTTTCTGATTTAATACAACTGCCAATCTATGTTTACTCCTATAAACATACATGAAAAAATCTTTAGAGAAGTTAGGATTGACTAACATGGGAGTGATAGATACTAATTTCTTGATATTATCAAACATTATTCTCCCTTTAGAGGTCTATTTAAAATACTAGTCTTTATGTAGCATTAATGTGATTGACCTCACCAGCCCCATAAAGTCAAATATGAATTGACTGATGAAGTTGGTCTTTCTTAGGAAATACTGGAATCCCTTCTTATTGAATTTTAAGGTTAAATCTTTGATGGCCTTCACTCTATTTGGATCAATAGAGATAACTTATTTAGATACCATGTATCATAGTAGCTTTCCTTATGGGATGCCAAATATGCACTTTTTGGGGTTGAGGGATAACCCAAACTCTTGGCATTTTTGAAAGATCTTCTCCAAATGATCAAATGATCTTCCTTTTTATTGGAGAACACTATAAGATCATCTAGATAAATGAGGATTATTTTATTAATTAGGCCTTGAAAATTTATGTCCATGGCTTGCTAGAAAGTATCTCCTACATTAAAGAGGCCAAAAGTCATTTTTGCATATGTGAAGTTTCCCCATTTTATATTGAAGGTGGTTTTATGTTGATCCTCGTCATTAACCCATACCTAGTTATAACCTAAGAACCCATCAAGTAGAGATAAAATTTATGTGCTCATTATTGGTTGGAGGATCTATTATATTAAAGGAAGGGGTAATGATGTTTTAGAGACACTTTTTTCAAGTCTCTGAAGTTTATGCATAGCCTAATTTTTCCATTCTTATTTCTTACTAGAACTAAGTTGGATACCCAATTCGAATGCTTGATTGGGTATATAATCCTTGAGTTGATCAATTTTCTCATTTCCTAAGCCATGAGAGACTCGATTTTTGGGTTTATCTACCTTTACTTTTAGTGGACTAACTTGGATCCTTTGATTAGATCTATGGTGTGCTAGATCACCTCGTAGTCATACCCTTTCAAATCATCATAGGTCTAGGGCATAACCCTTTCATAATTATTATATAAAGATACCAATCAATCCTTATATTTTTTGGAACTTCTTTCCCCACCTTTAATTTTCTTCCACCTCTTACATCAAGCTCAGAGTAGTCACTTTTATTTGTGACAAACTTTCTTTTGTCATTCTTTACGTCATCATAATCAAATAAATTATCTAGGGTGATCAATCCCTTTAAAAGTTAATTGAACTTTAGTTGTATAATTTGATCTTCATAGGCTTCTTCAATCTTTAACTTTAACTGGTATACAAAATTACATGAATATTGAAGAAACATGAAAACTTTGTCATCACTCTAAAATATCTGCTAGTTCTGATCATTATCTGGGATAGTGGGTCTAATAATCACTTTCACCACCTGTTTATTGGTCAAGAATTTGGTTACCAGATCATATTGGGATCTAATTATTGGCATTTTATCTACCTCCACATTCATGGATCTATGAATGATTTGAATATTAAATACTTCAAATGATTTAATCAAATCCCATATTCAATGGTGGTAAGACCTCATGTAGATATTATTTGTAGTTGTGACTCCACTTACTTTATTTACTACTAGTTTAGAATCTTTGAACACATTTAATTATTTCACGCCCATGTATTCAGCAAGATTGATGCCATGGACTAGGGATTCACACTTGGATTCATTATTTATGTAGAAAAACTACAAGTGGAAGGCCCTAAGGGTCTATTTTCCATATGGATACACTAATCAAATACCAACTTTAGAGCCAAATTTGTATTTTGCACCATCGAAATGCAAAGTCTAAAAATTGGACTCATTTTCAAGTTCCTTACTCTAATCCTCCCTTTTATTCATGACTTTGGGGATGGCTTGATCTTCATCATGGATTATATAAGTCCCAAGTCTAATGGCATCAAATTTTGTAAATGAATCATTCTCGATGAATTCATTAATGAGGACCTCTTCCTCTAGGCTCCTATTGTCTACCACCCTTTATTCCTCAAGCATTTCTATGTAATACATCTCTTTCTTAGAGAAAGAAGTATATGTCACTTAAAAATTCATCATAGCATCATTAACTATGTGTTATAGATGTAATGGCTTGGATAAAACCTTCATTTTTAAGTTTTATTTGGTCCTTAGGATCAAGTGAGATAAACCCAAAGATAAGTATCCACCTATCTTGGCTATGAAATATATTAAAAAAAAAACCCAAAGAATGAGAATGTCTATTACCACAAATTATTGGGGGATTGTAATACTAGGACAAGAATATAAATTTAGGGGTAGAATCTTGATAATACTTATGGTCTAAACCTTATTACTATCCAACTACATTACCCCTTTATCCAAAGGTTCATATTGAGGTTGTAGTGTGTCTATAATTTATTTAGGCATCATTATGGTGACGGTACTAGAATAAATCATAGAATTATGAAATAGCTTGATCCCCATAATGAGAGTTAAATAAAATGGGGTGGGTTTTTTTAACTTACCCTTACTTTATAATTGATGAATATGGATGGTGCATGGGGTTACATATTCTCATTAGCTTCTCTTCCCCTAGTTTGTACATGGTCCGTAGCTGGGTTACTTTATGCAGGCTTCTATTGGTCTTCCATTACTTCTCATAGGAGAAACTTCTACTTGAGGATAGATATGACATCCTAGAGAGAAACATTGGATGGGGCCTTCTTCAACTATTCTACCACATTCAATGACCTTTGAGGTTAGACTTTAGGGTCCTTTATCATATTTTGTACCATTTCAATCCAATTTTGATATGCTAGGGGTGATGGTTGGGGTCTTTAATTTTTCTTAAATGTCACTTTAGGCCTTGAAAAAACCTCTTGAATCTTAACCAATTTCTTTTTGGATTGAGTGTAGTAGTCCAATTGAAATTGTAGAGCTTTCAACATGGGAATATTGCTTGTATAGACTGTATCTTCACCTTCCACCTAAGATAAAAGTGCATATTCTAATGTTATCTCCTCTTCTTATTCTAAGGACATTCCTTACATTTGAGTCATCAAGACAACATTTTCAACACTCGAGGATTGGTATCCATAAGGAGCTGAATCAGGTACATTCCTTTTTCTTCATTACTTGGTAACCTTTTGTTGTAGATTACCTCTAAGGAAATTTTAGGGTGTATGTACATCATTACACAGGAAGCATCATGAATTTAAGTCATCTTCCAAGTTATTTTGGACAATGACCAATTCTTTGTTTGATTTTGACAAGACTATTTGCAAAGGATTAAGAATTAGGATGATTTGATTTGTAGGTTGTGCTTGATGATTCATCCTCTACCCTCCCTAGTACTCGTTATGCTAAAATGGTGCTTTTCTGCTTTGGTAATTCTAGAAAAGGGAATTTAGGGGCATAGTCTGATGCCTCTTGAGTTTTCTGATCTCATTTAAGAAGTTCCATAGGATGCTCTTCACGTCGTTCATATGTGTAACTAGCATGGATGAAGAAGATGCACCCATTTGAGTAGGTGGGTATACAGACATGGAAGGAGATGTTTGAGAGGTGCTTGAGACTTCCTCTTGTGAAAGTATTGATAGTTTTGGGACATGGTAGATTTTTCCCATCATTTATCAAATTATTCTCTATTTTGATAGCTAATTCACATGCATACAGTAGCATCTAGCCTCCAAGAGATTAGATCATAACAACTATGTTTGAGTTGAAGGCTTTAAGGTAAAAGATGATGTCCATGCCTATAGGTATTTGAGCCACTACTAGGATTATTTTCTAGGTCTTATTAACCCTGGTATTAAAGTTGATGATAGCCTCTTATGGGGCTCTTTTAATAGTGATTAACTATTGTAAGAGAGATGATCGATCTCTTTTCTCATTGAATCAGTCAAAAAAGCTATTGCCTATTTCATCCCAAGTCACTAGTATAGAAACAACAATATATGATTTAAAAACTACTAAAAACTACATATAAATGACCAAACATGATCACAGGATCATTAGTAGTTTCTTTTTAGTCATTTATAACATGACCAAATTGATGACAACCATTTTTAATCATTTATTAGTTGTTTTTATTGATCAATTTGGTAGTATATTTAATCATTAATTTAGTCATTAATTATTGTTAACTAGTCATTTGTTTAGTCATGGTAGTCATTTATTTAGTCATTGTAGTCATTTATTTAGTCATTTTAGTCATTTATTTAGTCATTATAATCATTAATTTCCATCAATTGGTAGTATATTTAATCATTTTTATTCACTAATTTCCATCCATTGGTAGTATATTTAGTCATTTGTATTAGCTATTTTTTCTCTATTGGTAGTATATTTAGTAATTTTAATCAGTATTTTATCATTCACTCTTGCATGTTGATTGTCCCATCTAAATTCATTTATGTTTATGCTCCCCTCAAATGACTTAGAGTTTGTTAAAATGTAGTTAATGTATGATATTTGACTAGTTACCCTGTGCAATGATGCTACAGCCCATAGTAACTCATCCTATAAAACAAAATTAATTTCCATCTTTATATATATATTGACCAAAATTATTATACAAAATATATGTATTTATATATATCCCAAAAATATACATTACTATTTGAAACCATAAAAGTTTATTCTAAAATTTATATATATATATATATATATATATATAATGCTTTCAATAATATATATAAATTAATTATTAAGACTAAAAAATAATAATAAATAAATACATATATATTTTACAAAATATATATATTTATATATCCCAAAAATATATATTACCATTTGAAACCTGAATATATATATATATATATATATATATACATACTTTCAATAATATATAAATTAATTATTAAAACTAATAATAAATAAATACATATAATAATAAATAAATAAATACATATATACATATATTATGTATATATAAATAAATAAATAATACATACAATAATAATAATCAATTAATTATTTATTTAGACTAATAAATAATAATAAATTAATAAAAAATGTATATAAAAAAAGAAAAAAATAATAAAAAAAATAAGATGGGGGAAAGAGAGCTCAGCTAATCGGTTGCCCCACCCCATCAGATTCAAAAAAGGGTCGTGACCATAGACCCTGTAATTTTGTAAATAAAATAAAAGAAGTTTAAAAAAAAATAGAAAATTATAAAAAAAAATAGAAAACATAATGTTATATATATAATTTATTATGAACTTAGGTATTTTTATTTTAAATTATAGTTTGTGTGTGTGTATATATATGATTTTGATAATTAAATATATATAAATAATATGGATTTATTAGAGAAAATAAAAGTAATAAAAAGAAAATTTAAAGAAAGTAAGAAAATACATTTACATTGAGTTTATACATGCAAGCAATATGATTTTCATATTCGAGTGAATTATTTTGAGCTTCTTCCATGGCTTGAACATGTAAATCTTCCATAGCATGACCCTGCAAACCTTCCATAGCTTGAACCTGTAAACCTGTGAGAAAAAACAAAGTAAAAAATGAGAAATGGGTTTGAAAGAAACAATTCTTATTTAGGTCATAAGGAAATTTAGGGTTTTCTAAGAATACCTAGATCCTAGGGTTTAGATTAGTTCAATCCTATGGCTCTCACTTATTCCTCCACTTGCAAGTGGGACCACTTGTAAATGTGAGGGGAAAAGACTTTTGACTTTAAAATTTAAATTTAAAGTTAATTAAATTTATTCTTGGTGGTTTACATGAAATTAATAAATTATTTTAATTTATCTTTATAAATTAATTATTTTCTATAGACTTGTAAAAGTTAATAATTAAGTATTAAAAAAAAGGTTGAAATGCATTTTATTTAATTATTTCACGATAACCCTCCTACACTAATAATTAAATAACATTGTTTTATTTAATTTTTAGTGGTAAATAATATTTAATTATTAACAAAAAATATATTTTGATTTTATGTTAAATTTGAAATTAATTATTATCAATTAGTTTATTAAAGTTATTTTTAGATTTAGTTATTTGGAATTATTTATTTTATTTGGATGGATAAATTTTTATAAGTTAAAATAATTAATAATCTTCATTGATTTTGATAAGGTGTCTTTTAATTATTTGGTTGGAAAGGATAATTATTAAAGACTAATTAAATATTTTAACACACTTATCTTAATGACACCTTAATAATATAATAATAATAATAACTATTTTTAAAGTAATGTAAATAATATTGAAGTATTTAGAAATAATGATTATTAATTGCTTAATGTATCATTTATGAAATTGGGTTTTCAATGTCCAATTAATTTATTTGTTTAGTTAGAAAAAATTTAGTAGTAAAGCAAAACCAATTTGACATAGTGGCATATGGACTTAGTCTAGTTGTGTGTATAATATAGTCTTATTAGTAGAAATAATTGGGTCTCTACATCCATGAGCTACATCTCTAAGCATATTTTTAATTACCCACTTTAATATCATATTATCTAATTTTTATGTGTGTGACTAATTATTTAGTCATTTTTATTTGTGTGACTAATTAACTAGTTGTGTTTTTTACTCAATGATCAAATTAATCATTTTTAATTATCATGACTAAAATTTTTAGTCATGTAGTCATTTATTTGCCAAATTTTACTAGTGGGTATTGATGAAGTTGGGCAGTAAGGACCGATACCAGTCAAGAGTTCGCTCTTTGAAAAAGGAGACCGGTAGCCATAAGGCTAAATTCTATTTGGTGACATGATGCAAAGTAAAGACATTGGAAATATCTTGATGATGTTTTGTTGTACTTTTGAAATCCTCCTCTAAGAATTTAAGGAGTGACTTTAAGGTATTATCAAGAATAGGATCCCACATGGTTGGGGATACTAAAGGGATGAGTGGGTTACCATTGTTCCATGATATAAAGTTCCTTGGTGGCTCTTCAATAGCTATTTGTTGTGGTTATTGTATTACGATAGACCCTAAAATTATTTGGAGAGTTACATCCACTAGAGGGGGTAGAAGTAAGCTTGGATTTTGAACTATTAGTGACCTTGTGATGGGCCTCTAGCTCATAAATTTTGACTTCTAGTTAGGTAAACTTGGTCCCACTAGACATGCCAGAAAATAAAACTATTGATGCCTAAAAATCTTGTTCTCAACAAACAGTTTCCTGTGGGAAGCTTTACAGATGTGGGACCAAAATTGCAATCTATGAAGTGACCTCTGGGATTTTAGAATCCATCTCTTTGAATAATTGGAGAAGAAAAGGGTAAGAAAAAATGCAAAGAAAAATTAAAATAAAACTATCTAAGGTAATGCACCAGAACTCTTAATGTATCTATTCTTAATATTGTATAAAATAGCTTCAACCTTTAAAACATTGTATATGATTTAAAAGATCATATGTATGATTTAAATCCTATAATATAAGCAAATCCAACACTATAGAAGTAGAAAATGGAAATAACAAACAATAGTTGATCCCATACAATTTGACACATAACACCACATCCTCTTCATTTTTGGGTGGAGAAAAAAATATAAAAGGCCCAAAGGCACAGTATAAACTATTAAATCCTTCCCATGAGGGGAACCTACTAAGGTCTTGAAATGAAAGACAATAACTATTATTATTTATATTCTTAACTAAAACTATTATAATGGTTTCTCTTTGATAACAGTTGTAAAATAATTTCTATTATCTCCCCCTTTTTTCGAAAAATAAATGGTCCCCCAATATATAGGCATAACAACCTTAGTGTGGTAGAGTATACGAGACAAAAATAATCAACACCTAGACCCTGACACTCATGCTCATGATGACACCATTGTAACTAAAAGGGGAGCTTTCGATCATAAGTATAGATGGTCCTCAAATCCTATATATGATGTAAATTTGATGCCTCATGATTCTTACAATGTTTAGAAAAAGCAATGTAGTGATGTGTGTCTCTCTTCGAACTACCCCTAGAATTCTGATTATAAATGGGGCTCACTCCCTTTGGCCAATGGTGCAACTCAAAGCTTTGATAAAAATAAAATTACCTTCAATAAGTGCCATGGTGCACAATGGAAGGTTCACTTCTTTTTAGTTATACCTACATAGTGGGCCCAACCAATTATTTCATTGGCAAATAGTGTACCTTAAATATCTAACAAATAAACCCTTTGCTCTTGAAGAACATTGTGATGCCACATGGTGAGTTGGCACTACTCCTGGGGAAGTTGAGAACTCTTTTACTAATAATGAGTAGGTGGCTACCATATGGCACTAGTAGAAGGAGTTGAGACTTAGTCAAAAATAAAAATGGGAACCTAGGAAAGAGGAAGCTAATACTAATCTACCTAACTCACCAAACACATCCACAATGAAAAGCTAACTACCCAAAAAACTTCAAAACATGGATTTGATCCACAATTAGTAACCCACCTAACTTGCATGATGGTAATTTATATATGATGTCATATGTGGTAAATGTTATAACTAACATAGTGTGACCTTCATATAAATAATCTTCAATACCCTCTATAGAATATCTTAAGAATAGAGTGTGTTATTAGTTTAAAATTATTCACATCTATAGGTTCATAAGGTAGTTTTAAAATATCATAGAGAAATTTTACCCTATGGTGTATAGGGCTATATATTGGAAAAATATGCCCAAGTTATTAGACCACTTCAAGAGAAGCATCAATAATATGGGTGACTATTGGTACTATCCTAAGTGCATAATAATTAGGATTGAAGGCACTACAACTCATCCTTTAAACTTTCCACACATTATTTTAGACAAGTCGGTTGAATAAGAGATTGCTTCACAATTGGTTGATAGTATTTATGTCCAACTTAGGGGTGATAAACAAAGATATTTGAATCCAATCCTGCTCAACATAGTCCTCATACAATAAATAAAGTGGGAACACCTCAGCTCTTTTGGAAAAAATAGAATACATTATGGTTTTATGAAGGCACCATTTAGATATTGGGATCCTAAGAGGAATGTTAGGGAAAATTTGAAGAAATGTGAGAGGAAAATAAAAAATTCATATGGGAACCAAGCTTATGATCATAATTTTGTATTTATAAATGTTTAATATGATATTGATGTGTCTATTAGAATGCACAAGGTTAACATGTCCATGATAGTGGATCAAAGGATCCAATATGATCGTATGATTACAAATGAAGATGTAAGGAGAATAGATAGTGAGAAATGGACATCAACACCATTTCATGGGCTTATTCTTCAACTAGAGGTAAAAATTGAGGGAATTGAAATTATTTAAGAAGTAGGATAATCTGAGGACATAAATCCAAAAGTTATATCTAATATCCCTTGTAGTCTCCATGCACCTCCTAGTGCTTCGCCCTCTCAAACTATAGCTAATGTGAGGGAATCTAAAAGTCATAGTAGAATAGTGGTACCATTTTTTATTACACCTATACCTCTATTAACATCAATGAAACATGTAATTATATCTTCTTTCATGTTATAAGTTCCTATTATCATTACTCTTGCATCACCAGTTCATACCAGAACATCCCAATCTATGGGGAAATAGTCCTTACCATCCCCACTTGACATCCCAATCTATGGGGAAATAGTCCTTACCATCCCCACTTCACCTTCACCTTCCACTCTTATATCCCTTTCATTTTTCATTCCACCCAATTTAGGACCAACCTTTAATCTTATTAGGTATCCATTGAAGACCTACTATAGGAACTATAAGACTCCTCATATGTCCCCATAGGTTTTACAATAAGAATAAAGGCCCAGTGAAGGATTATTTGTTAGAGGAAGCCCTATTATGAGGATTTTGAGGGGGAACCTAATGAAACAAAATTATAATAACAAGGAGGAGATGAATTACAAGAATAATTAGAACCAATTGATGTTCATGATAGTAGTACATAGGAAGAGTGGTTATATAAAGAAGACATAAAAGCTAAGGGAACAAAACCATATAATGTATCAAGTGAGGGAGAAATTTAGTTAGGGGAGACACAAATATGTGGAGAATTTTAAGAATTTGAATAATAAAAGGCTGACTTATTTGAAACTAAGTTATTCAAAGAAGAGGAAAATGATATGTCATATGAGGAATAAGGTAGAGTCCAAGAAAATAGATCTAGGTTAGGAACCAACATTAGTTTCACCTCTAATTCCTCTAGCTTAAATTACAAAGAGTGATGTAAGCCATAAAATTGGACTTAATATAAAAGTTACAATGGAAACCACTACAACAAAAACTATCATTGCCACTTCCCATCATAGCGTAAGTTAACAAGTTCAAAGTTATTTGATGTCTCGTATTGTTTTCACTACTAAAATTGATACAATTTAATCCACTAATATACTTAAAATAAATAGGCCCCAAACATTCATAATTCCAATATTGAAAAATATACTACAAGGCATAGAGAGTGGTATTTTTTTATTGTCAACCAAGCGGCTAAGGGTTATGCCACAACTACTCCTTCCAGGGTTGTTTACACTTATATCATAACATATATGCAAATTTTTCTTAAAACACATTTTACCTATTCATTATTTAGTAGAGCTATTATACAAGCCACTAGACCAACAAATCAAGTGAATTTTTAAGATCTAATATCCACTTTAATTTTGGATACACATATTATACCCCATAGGCCATCGACATAGTTAGGCACACCTATTTATTAGGTTATTAGGGAATATTCCTCCATAGTTTTAATGTATAGGGCACTAAATAATACCACACATATTATTGACACACCACCATAGAATAATGTCACTGAAATAAGAAAGGCCATACCCTCTTTTTCAAAGTTGGTTGTGCCTTCTCCTACTTCCTAGATGACACTAGACTCAATGCACATAGTTGGTCATTCCCATCCTACTACCTCTAAATCCATAGAGAACACATAAGAATAAACCATATTAAACATCCCTTCATGGATTTATAAATTAAAAAAAGAGGAGGCAAGTGGATATGACTTAATAATTAATGAGCAACCAAAGGTGGCATTCCATTTTTATAGGAAAACAAATACATGAACAAAATTCAAAAGGAAGACTATATTGGTGGAGGGTGAGAATGTTGAGTTAGAGAAAAGAGAACACATGTCATCTCTAATAAATAACATGAATATTAATATTTCATACCCATATGAGTACATGAAGGATCACTATAATTTAATGGATGCAACTGGATGAATCATAAAATAGATGTTTAGAAGCATGACCAATATATATAGAGGCTACAAGATTCAAACATCATTCATGCCCCCACATAGGTTGTAGACAATGCACATAGTAAAGATAAGAAACTATATGATATCATTAATTTAATCAAGTTTGTAAAGGTTGAATCCAAGATTAAATAGGGAGATGTATCCAACTTATATAATAAAATGAAATATATATAAGACAAGATCAACATCCTGGGCGAAGATATGAAAGATAAGGCTTATGCTCATTTAAATTTAATAAAGACACCATAATTTTCATGGGCATAGAGTAACATGGTCACAAAGAGAGATAGGTTTCTTGACTAGAATAGAGAGATGCAAGTTTTTTTACAATAGTTTATCAATCAAGAGGGAATTTTTATCTCTATTTTGAAAGATATGAGTCATAGGTATGAGTACTCATACTGGGAAGTTATTTGTTAAGCCCATTTTTTAAGGTATGATATGAACTACAACTAAAAACTTCTAAGATAAAATTGAGAGGATAATATATATAAATAATAAAGAGATTATGAAATTGATATATTTTTTCTAGGGATAAGGTCAAATGAATAGATAATATGTATGTATAAGATAAAGCTACAATGTTTTTACACAATAAATTGATTGATTAAATTCCATGGTTGTTCAATAAACCTCTTCTTGATTATGAGACCATCAATATTAATTTTAATGTTAGTCATGCCTTATATTTTAAAATGGTAACTACAAATCAATGAAAATGATATAGTAGGAGCATCAATATCATATCCCCAAAGTACACAATGTTAGACTCCAAATTAAACATTATGCAAGCTATAATTGGCCCTGCCTATGTCCCAATTCCCATTTTCACTACAACAAATACAGCAGTGACTACTTAAATTAGATATTTGTCCATAACATCTTATGTAAAAATTCTAATCATATTACCATTAGTGCCATGGTTCATTTTTTTTATAGTCCCAATTGACACAACTACTACTATAGATCTTACTCCAATTACAGCTACAAGGGTCAAAACTTAAGATTTGAACATGCAAGCTCTATCTCTAAGTGGTGCCACATCAACACCATACGTATATTTTGATATAATTTGCATGTCCAAGTTTTAACTTGAGTCTTTTTTTTGTTTTGATATTTTTGTATCTAAGAGTTATTTTAGTGAAGGACCATTATTTATAATTATATTATACACATGCATAGTATGCATGAGTTTTGACACATATTTATTAGTTTAAGAAGTGTAAATTTAGACTTTTATTGAGGGATGAGGTGCCCCCATCATAAGATATTCATTTTTGTATCATCCTAATTCTAAAGAGAGGAGAATATTTGGATATTAATGTGAATAATAAATTTTATAGATTATTCTACAAGTTTATTCTAATGTGCAATTTTTTATACCTTTACAAAACTATGATTTATTAAATAATTTCCATCATTATGGTGTTATCTATCTTTATGTTATGTATAAGTGTTATTTTAAATAGTTATTCATATTATGTGGTAGCTAATCTGAATGCTTTGTGTTTAATAATCATAATCTCCCTTTGTAGATGTGTAATTGTAATATTAAATCCATAATAACCTTTTATGATGTGTATTCACATTCATTGTATTTTATTTTCTTTGGAATTTTAACTATGTTTCAATTTTTTATGTGCTAATAGTAACTTGAAACAAGCATTATTTCCCTAATTACTTGTCTAACCCATAGTGTAGAATCTAGTTTTGAAAGGTTTCATCTATCTTTAATTCTTATATGCCATAATTTTATCTCATTTTTGAGTTTATTTTGATCCTTCCTACCTTATGTTAGATATATCCATCCATCCAAGGTAAATAACTACTCTGCTCCCCACTATTCCACCACCAAACTATTTACAAAACTAAATACCCTGTAACTCATGCATTGGAGTGATTCTCTTCATTAATCCCAAAATGTTAAAGGATACCTCCTAAGATTCCATGGTGTGGATAAAACCTGCATCAACTGGAATTTATCTAAAATTATATAGAGGTCCTTCCTTTTTGTATCTAAAAAAATATCACTTGATTTGTATTAGATATACCCTAAAGACTAATAAGGTCCACTTTAGACACTATCTACAATTCCCACTCTTGAAAATATATATAAAGGTTAGGTGATTTATTATTTTTTGGGAAATTAGATGTTTAATTTTTTAAATAATAAATGGGTCTGAGTAGATAAAATTAGTAAATAATATACAATAATTAGGCTACTGATTTGTGAAATTTGACTATATTTAGGACCTTTCTAAAAATAGTAGTGAGAGAGAAAATTAAACTTATTTTATTTTGTGCTATTATGACTAAGATAGGGTCTGTAAATATGTGTGCAGGCTTGGGATACTATCACAAACAAGAATATGGAGTTCATTTCTTGATTGGATATGAGTTTTAAAAGTGGGACACCCTATGTTTTGGTGTTTTAGTCCTATCTCAACACTATTGCCCTAGTGATCTAAGATTTTTAAGTTTTGTTCATCAGGTCTGTGTGACCTTGCCTATGAAATATCAAAGCCTAAAAGTCTATGGAGCTCACTATGTACCTGATTTAGTCTTCAATACCCTAGGTCCTCTCTATGCTTGAACTTGAATTTAAACTTTAGATAAAAGAGAGGAGGGGTTAGTGTGTAAAGGATACACTGGACACACTTCACACCCCATGTGTGGGAATGATGTCTGCATACCAATACTCTAAGGAGGGATCAAACTATATGTAGTTCTCCCATTGAAGTGCTTGGTGTAATAGTGTGATGAAAATGCAACTAAATGAAAAATTGGTTATACTTGGAATGACTAGGGACTGGTGTAAAGGTTTGAATAAGCTTCTAATACTATTGGATGGTTGTATGTAGAGAATAAGGAAAAGTGCTTTAGTGATTTTGCTTGTATTCTTGCTTCTCTCTTGTAAATGAGTGCCAACCCTTCTAAATGGAATTTGAATGGCCTTTTATAGGGGATTTGATGATTTTATATTCTATGAATTAAAATCAAGCTAACATGAATTAGGATAAGGATTCATAAGAATATGACCGTTAGAATCCAAAATTCACTTAGAAAATAACACTAAAAATAGGACACCCTAGGTTTTAACACTATAATCCACATTTGGGAACTATTGTCAATGACTAATGGGATCTAGGGGATGGATTAATTATGGAAACAATAATATAGGTCTATAAGGGTTCAGTCTAAGAGGCTACAGATGATTGGGAATCAATGAAAACATGGATATGAAGGTCATGAGAGCAAGCAAGATGGACCTATAGATTGGGTATCATTAGCCACACTCAAATTATCAAATTTCACATTTTATATCACTACATTCCCCCCCTTTATTCTAGTTATGTATCAAAGTGAAATACTAGGATAAAATAAAAATAAAAAACATACCTAAACTTACCCATGAAGGTAAAGCTCATGAAGTTGTGTGATGCTAGATGTGCACACAGAGAGCATGATGTGAAGTATGAATCTATAATGAAAAACATATATTAAATTAGTCCTTAATAGATATGCTATATCTAAAATAATAATTTACAAAATTTGGGTAAGAGAGAGAGGAATAAAAAGGAATGAAAAAACCTCACTAGGTATGTGGACTAATATAAAACTTGTTGTGATTCTAGATTGTGTTGGGTGTGTGTTGTACCAAAAGTAATATCATGAATCGATCTGACTGCTCAATTCCCTATAAGTGGATAAATAATGTAAAGGATATCCCTTTTCCTCCATTATTTACTACTAAGTGAAGCTAATGAGTCATGCATGTGTTGATCGATGTTTAAGCTATGTGTCTAATCCCTCTGAATAGGTGGCTCGAGAATACAAAGGCTAGCTAGAAATTTGGCTCCATCATTTCCACATGAATTAAAACTATAAAGTGATATTAGTATGGAATATATGTCATATGAGATGTATCCTAAATCCCATAGATGTACCATGATCTAAAAATGTTTTCATGGATAGCTGAATGTGTGCTGAAAACTAGGCCAATGTTGGCCCAATTAGAATACATGGAGATTAAGCTTGTCTAAAAGCCACTCCAAAACTAGTGTAATAGGCTTATGTGGAAGCTAACTCCAGAACTTAGAACTCAGGGAAGTTAAGCTTGTATGCAAGCCAAACTTTGAAAAAGGATGCCAACCACCTACAGATGGATTAAGGCACACAACTTTTAAGAAATGCTTATAAAATAAACTAAACTCAAAAAAAGGGGAGGATCAATGTGCCTTGCATATTTCCCATAATTACTGGTGTTTGGAACATGGATTCTAATTTGGAAGTTATATCAACAACCTAATCTAAAATTATAAGTGAGATCCATCATGTTGTGTATGATGCCCCCTATATCTAGATTCTTTGAGTAAAAATTGTACTCAAACATGCTAAATCTAGACTATGTTAAGTTGATAAACCTATGACTAAACTCACATTTTTGTCTTCTTTTGGAAAAAATAATTTTTATACTATATTTCACATGAGTGCCAAAAATAAGACACCCTATTGTCCAGCACTAAAGTCCAACTTTGGCATTATTGTCCAGGGCCAAATCTGGTAATTGTTCTAGATTCTTTGCTATTTGCCTAGTCTATTCTACCTAGTCTAATGTCTGGATTTTGTTTTGAGTATTCTAAAAACTACTTTTTTGATCATTAGGATCTCTAATTTCTTTTGAAAAAACCCTTATTTGTTCTCCCCTCTTTTGAGAATAGGAATGATGACTTTGTAATGACTACCCTTAGAAGAAAGATCCTTACAAGTGTGTTAAGTTGGAAATATACATGATATAGCAATGACAATCAATAATATATCTCAATATATAGCATGGTTTGAGTTGAGATATTGTTAGATCAACAAGGGTATGCTTAGATAGATGTAATAATGTAATAACATGTGGAATATACTAAACTAGAATCAAAAGTGTTATTTATCATTTGTGAGTTGTTAGTTCTTAGCAAAGAGGTATGGATCATGATGTCCGTCATGGCATCCAAAAAATGTTGGAAAATGCATGATATGAATCATGTAATTACAAATAATCAAAAGCAATCAAGCAACATGCACACAAAGGAATAAGCAAGAAACATATAAGAGTGGCTAAGGGGCCAAGCAATCATGGGACATGGGCACATGTCACTCAAACTAGAAAGCAAGCATATAATGCATGTTCAAATGCCACATACACATATAATTAAACAAACAAGTTGGCATGGAAGCCACAATCACATAGAGGAGTACAAGAAAAGGACATTGTCAAATGTCCTAAGGCACAGACATGAATAGAAGAGAACATTGGCAAATGTCCTAAGGCACATATAGGAGATAAGCAGGAATTGTAAATGCAATCCAACAAGATATGATAAGTAAGAAGAGAAAGCATGTAATAATTGGAAAGATATAATCGCATCTGACTAATCAAAGTAAGAGTGAAAGTATGCAAGACACATTTAGTACAAGACTAAGTATATATTAAGAGATACACAAGTGTTAGATACTAATGAAATGTTGATATAGTAATCTATGTAATCTAGTAAGTAATTTACATCAACATGATAACTTAGAGTTTGTGGTGTAGGAATGACATAACCTTAATGGTGTAGTCATGTAGGATATGTCCCTAATGTGTGTGTATATCTAAGTGTGTCTCGAATATAGATGTAGTATGCCCCCTATGGGTAGAGTGAAGCAATCAAGGATCTAGATATCACTGCACACACTCAAATAAAATCAATTGAAGTATGGTAATTTAGATAAATTGACATACAATAACATGAAAAAACAAATGTAAGTCCTAGTATAGTAGTAGCAATGTAAAGCATGGATGATGCATACAGTCAAAAATGTTTTTGGTGTTCTAAAAATTTTTAATGTTTTTGGATTTTGAAATGTTATATTGTTTTTTTTATTTTTGAAATTTTGAACTATATATAAGAAGGACTGAGAATAAATGATACTAACTAATGATTCTCAGATGAGACTCCCTGCCATGGTGTCCTATATCAAAAAAAGGTATTGTGTGTGATTGTGGAACATGGTGAAAAGGCTGAGACTATGATTGTGAAAGTTATGTGTGTTTTAAATGCTCTAAAATTTCTAAATTAGAAAGTGACTATGGGTTACCTCTATGACTCTGAGAAGTGGATGCAACTATAGGGCTCTTAGGGACCCATTTAGAAGCAGGAGAAGCTCTCTAAAAATGTGCTCTATGTGTAGACACATGAGATCTTGATAAAAATACTCTTAGTGTGAATATTGTAGCTAGAATATATTTAGAATCATGAAGCTATGGAGGTGTATGAACCCTTTATACTAGTTATGGATGCCTCAACTGCATCTAAATTTGTATCATAGGAAGAACTATAACTAGTGGGAAAACTCAAACTGGTGGAGAAGCTAAAAGTAGTGACTACAAAGGAGATGGATTTGAAGTGGGTAGTGGTAACTCATATGGAATTACATAAACTATAATAATCTGATTAGTGTGAATGAATTTCATGTATCTATGAAATGTATATAGTACTCAAAAAATTTGAATCCATGGGTGACTAAGTAACATTTCAAAAACTCCTACACTGGGAACTATGGTGAAATGTGCAGTCTGATGTGTTAGACCAGTCTATAAAGTAAAATCTCACCCAATAAACTCTATATGTGTCTCCTAAATATACTAATAACAATATTTGTCAAAGTTATATCCTACTCTAAATATCCCAAATGCTGCAATAATGTAATGGTACACATGTTGACACTAGAACCATTATCAATGAGAACACTCTAAATGGGTTGATTATAAATATATGCTCTGATAAAGAACACATTATATTCTAAATTATTCTCAACAATCTCTTGATCTAAGAAGGATATCTAAGGTCTAGTTGGAACCTTGGACTCATACACACCTATCATACCACTCAAAGTATGTGACTCAATTAAAGGTGCCTAGTATGTAACTGGTGGAGGATGTGCATGGTATGTGTGGTGAACACCTAATGTGTCCCATTTATCTTATTTATAATGCTATGGAAATGGATTTGAGAAGATGTTCAAAGCTTTATCCTATGTTGGCTTTGTCTATGGAGGCTCAACTGAAGTACCAAGATCAATTAGGTTATCATTTATCAAGTCCTGTAAATTATGTCTCAAACTGATGCATCTATATATAGTGTGGCTTGATTCCCTATGAAAATCACAAAATGCATGCTGATCATATCCCTATATAAGAGGCTTTGTTGGGTCAACTTACTAAATATGAGGGAGAGTGATGATGTTACATTCTAATAACTAATGTAAAACTCTAGCTAAATAAATTGGTAGGTTGGTAAATGCATGTCAAAGAGCTGCTTATAAAAACACATGCTGAGGGGGCTCTAAATCTGCATTGACTATTGGTTGATTCTGATAATTATTATCATTGACTTTGACCTTGTATGGGACTTTGTTATTACTCTTTTTTGTTGTGTCTTTGCCCATTGAAATGAGTTTTAATTCTCTTTCCTTTAGTGTATGACATAATTCAGTGAAGGAAGAGAATCTTTTGAACATAATATATTCATGTAATGCTGGTAGAAGGCTCTATTTCAAGAGATCCTATAACTCTTGATCTGTCATGGGGCTAGTCATCTTAGCCAAGATGATCTTATATTGAAGCACATAGTCTTTGAGATGGTCCTTTAAATTTTGTTTTTGTTGTGGAATTTGTGCATAAGAGACCTTATCACCAATGTTAATATTGAAATGTGCTAGCAACATGTTAGTTAAAGGATTGAATGCATTGAATGACTGATTTGATAGACTATAAAGTTATTATAAATCATAATCCTTTAGATTCTAAGGAAATAACATGGTAAGTAGCCAGTCATTTGGTATGTAATCCAAGCATGTTGTATGAAAATATCTCAAATATATCTCTAGATCACCCTTTCCATCAAAAATATGAAGCTTAGGCTAAACAAAACCTTATGACAAGGATTTATAATCAATGTGATGTGTCAATGGTGTATATAGAAGAGCAAAAGAATCCTAATCAAGCATAGGTTTAGTGGCACCTTGTTCAAGATGTAGCACTTTGGATTAAAGAGATCTTATCTCTTGAATAAGGGATGCCACATTAGGAGATAGGGATGCACTAGTTGTAACAAGTGGCATAGAGTTAGTTTGGGCTACTATAGGGGGTTATTGAGACATAGTTGACTCTGTAGTGTAATTTACAATTGGTTGCTTTATAGGAATGGAAAACTCCAATTGTTTAGCCTTTTTTATTTCCATGAGAGATTGTAATATAAGAGTATGATCTTGAGGATGTTCCCTGAGTCTTTCTCTAAAACTTTAGAGGATCACATCTTTGTTGAGTAAAACTTCATTATCAATAATGGGTGCAAGTTGATCAGTAGTCTAATGTGGTAGAACATGAGCATTGATGTGTACATCATCATTGGTATTTTCATAGTGCTCATTTACTGAATCATTATGATTATAATTGGTGTAATATGTATGTGTAAAATCTATATATGGAGTCTAAACTAGTTGTTTATCCATAATATATGGTTGAGTTGAAGGAATTTGGTTGAAGTCGAAAGGATTGCCACTAAGTCTTGCACTTTGTCTTGAAGGAAGAGATGCAAGGAACTTAGGTGGCATAATGAAAACAACTTGGATAATAGTAGAAAAGATTAAATTGATATAATCTAAACAAGGAACTGGAATATGCATAGAAAGTATACAGAACTCCCAAACATGTAAGGTGATACCTAAAGAAGCAAAATAGGAGCTAATACATGCAACTAGGGATTTTTCAAAAATAGTTTTGCAAAATAATATGGATTTTTGAAAATTGAAGTGTTTTTTTATTTATATATGTAATCAAAAACTTCAAAAATAATTGGAAAATTACTAAAAAATTATTGGGAGATAGTTAATGCAACTAGGGTTTATAATAAATTTATTTTAAAATTTACTACAAAATTTGAAAATTTGAGAATAATTTATGATTTTAATATTCAATAAAAAATTAAAAATGAATTTTAAAAATCAATAATTTACCTTAGAATTTATAGGGTTTTTATGTGAAGTTCAAAGTAAGTTAGGTTCACCAAAAGATTTATTATTTTTTAGGAAATTAGATGTTTAATTCCTAAATAATAGATGGGTCTGAGTAGATAAAATCAATAAATAATATACAATAACTAGTATACTAATTTGGGAAATTTGACTATATTTAAGGCCTTTCTAAATATAGTAGTGAGAGAGAAAATTAAACTTATCTTATTCTATGTTGTTCTAACTAAGACATGGTCTAGAAATCTATGTCCAGGCTTGGGAGACTATCATAAAGAAGAATCTAGAGTTTATTTCTTGATTAGATAGGAGTGTCAAAAGTGGGACACCCTAGGTTTCATTTTTCTAGTCCTATCTTGGTTCTATTGTCTTGGTGATCTAATCTTTCTAGGTTTTGTGTGTCAAGTTTGTGTGACCCTGCCTATGAAATATTGAAGCTTGGAAGTCTACAGAGCTCACTATGTACCTAATTTAGTTCTCTATACCCTAGGTCATATTTATACTTGAAATTGAATGTAAACTTTGAAGAAAAGAGAGGAGGGATTAGTGTGTAAAAGATACGCTGGATATACTTAACACCTCATGTGTGGGCACACTACCTACATACCAATACTTCGAGGAGGGATCAAGCTATATTTAGTTCTCCCATTGAAGCACTTGGTGCAATAGTGTGATGAAAATGTAAGTAAATGTGAAACTAGGTGTACTTGGAATGACTAGGGACTTGTGTAAAGGTTTGAATAAGCTTAAAATATTATTGGATGGTTGTATGTAGAGAACAAGGAAAAATGCTTGAGTGATCTTGCTTGTATTCTTTCTTCTCTTTTGTAAATGAGTGATAACCCTTCTAAATGGAATTTGAATGGCATTTTATATGGGATTTAATGATCATGGGTTAAATTAATTCACATTAGTTTGACATGAATTAGGATAAGGATTTGGAAGAATATGACCATTAGAATCTAAAATGCACTTGGACAATACTGCTAGAAATAACACACCCTACATTTCAATGTGATAGTCTAAGTTTGGGTGCTAGTGTCTATGGTTGAAGGGATATTAGGGATGGATTAAGCATGTAAAGATAAATTTGGGTCTACAAGGGTACATTTTGAGAGGCTATAAAAGATTGGGAATCAGTGAAAACATGCCTATAAGGGTCATGAGAACAAGCAAGATGGACCTATAGATTGGGTGTCATAAGCCACACTTAAGTTACCAAATTTTGCATTTTATATTACTACATTAGGTTATATATGGGAATCTTAAGGGAACCCCAGACCTGATCTTATTCCCAAATCATAAGAGGTTATCTTCCTCCATAAATGATGGTAATAGATTTGTTATCCTATTTTAATATCATCATTCCTAAAGACGTGCATGATTGCATATAAACCTAAAAAGTATCTTCCTTCCTTTTCTCCCTTAGGAGTAGTATTGTTAAAGAACATATAAAGGATTTTAATACTACCTTAGGGATACTAAATATAACCCATGGAGATATGTCATACATACTTCTCCATTTTACCTTGCAAAATACTACTTATGACTAGTTCTTCAATATCCCAGAGGATTCAATTACCTCTTGGATTAAGTGTGAAGATACCTTTTTGGCATAGTTTGTATAGGTCACTAGCCTCAGTGTTATATAACAAAAGTTACAATCATGAGTAGAGAGCCTAATGATCCAAACAAAGCCTTTAACATAAGATTACAAACCATGTATATATGAGTTTAAAATGAATATAAACCCAATGTTGTTTTATCCCTTTAAATGTATAAGAATGCCTTAGATTCATGACAACTATATTTATTTTCAGAGCACCTAATATTACTACACTACCACTTGCTTATTATGAAGTTATTCATATTTATAGGTAGTTGAACCTCCAGTTACAAGCTTTGGCCCTATGCAATATTGGTCCTAACTTTCCATCTCTCAACCCCATTCCAAATTTTAAGTAGAATGTTGTGGCTCAATATCATAAGCAAGTGTATACATAATTACCTCTATCCCATGATCCACCTAACCACAACCTTAGCTTTATAAATAATTATATCTCTACACCTAATCAATAAAATCAAAACAAATAGTTAATACTACTACCACACAAAGTACTATTTTTTACTATATAAAAATATAATTGGATGCTATCTAATGAATGGTATAGAATTTTAGAAATGAGTTCATGAGCATGAAAAGTGAATGGGAAACACTATCATACATAGTACCAATCATAATTTTTAATACCATAGGTACAATAGGCCTTTAAATAGATTTATAAATAACACATAACAACATCCACCTTATAAGATGTCTAAAATAAAAATCTTGGAAGTAACATGACCTAATTGGTGCCTATCCATAATACAACCCAACAGGTGAATTGGATTTCATAGAGTTTTACACTACCTTTGAGATCTTTTAAAAAGAAATAGATAGGTGTGAAGGTTTCTAAAATCATCCATATCCACCTCCTTTCACTATTCCCAATCCTTAAAATATATTAATGGTATTTGGTACATAATTTTCCATTTCCAATGAAATATGAGAATGAACATGAATATATCACTAATAAAACCCTTTCTTTTTATCATTTACATAAGAATAATTTAACTTGATCAATATACAACCTACTACTACTTTGACCCTCCTAAATAATAGTGCCAATACTCCTCTAGATCTTAAGGCAAATAATAATATGCCTCCTCCAAAAAGGGGTGATTAGAAATAAATTGCATATTATCAAATAAAAGGTGGGTACAATATAGTCAAAGATATGAATAAGATCAAGGCAAATATTAGTCTCTATGAAATAACCAGATTACTAAACAAAGAGAATTTTATATTGAGGCTTTTATTAGGAGACCATCCATTTAAAGAAAAAAATTTTATCATACCAATGTGGCCATTTACAAATAAAAACCTAAGGAAAAACATTTTTTTCAACCATCATAGTGTTTAGGAAGAATATGCATAATTGTCTAGCTGACTTAGACACCTCAACTAATGTGATGCCTACAATTATATGTAGTAAATTGGGTTTGACCATAGATAAATTCAAAAGATTGGTCTTATAATTAGATAAATCCTTAGTACATGTGTTGTGGAGTTTTAAAATGTGCACATATAGATTACCTATGAGCCACGTGTACAATAATACATAGACAATTTTTTACTTGACATTCGTAATGCTTATGGATTATTGATGAGTCATGGCTGGTGAAAGATGTTGAATGGATGTATAGAAATAAATTTCTCACATATATTGTTGCATTGGAAAGGATTAGCAAATTATATTTGGGTGGAGTGAGAACATAAAATGAATTACCTATTTACATAATTTATAATACCAAGAATGAGAAGGTTGAATTTTTATCCTCACATGAAGGTGTTTATAAATTTACCACAAATCTTAAACCTAATGAACAAGAATTTTAAGGTCCTTCATAGTTATGTACTTTTTACTTTGACAGTTCTAGATTGAAGCAAAGTTATGGCTTTGGCATAGCTTTGATCGACCCAAATAGGAAAAAATATCTAGCCACATATAGGTTTTAATTCCCTTGCACTAAAAATTGAGATGAGTATAAAGATTTGATTCTAGGATTGTAATTTACACTAAAACACATCAAGTAGCTATAAATATTTGGCAATTAATAACTATTTGTCAACCAAATCAAAAGAAAATATAAGTGAAAATTCACCTACTTGAAAATTTTAAACATAAATCCTCAAATTTGATTGAGTTGTCCTAGGCATTCAAAATTTGATCTATTTCAAAGGATTAAAATTAGATAACATATTCAATAACAACTTTAGCTACCAACTTAGAACCACTCCAAGAATTCAAGATGCATAAATTTTTAATGGAACTAATTCCTTACTCTTCTGCCCTAGATAATGTTGAGAAATTCTAGGTGTTTGATGATGATGAATAGATCACAAAGTTTACCAGATATTATGGAGCCTTTGAATCTCATATAATAGATGAAAAGGATGTTGAGTCTATGAACACAAAACACATAGGAAAATATTGCATCTTATAGATGAAATGTAATTGTATACCTATGGGGATTATATCATTAGAGTGATATTTTCATATGGACCCATGGGATGAAAAGAAGTCCACGACAAATGAATTTAACTTTGTTAAAGAAAACTTAGAAATTGACAAGCATCCTCAATATGTAACATTAGACTGAGCTTATTTGAACTTGAGAAGTAGAGATTAAAAGATTAACTGATATATTATAAATATATGATAGCCTAGACATATGAAGATATAAAAAAATTTGATCATATAGTCATCACACATACTATCCCTCTAAAACTAGAACAAAAGCCCTTATGGAAGTGACAAAGATTAGTGAATCCAATTATGGAGCACCTTATTCAGATATAATTTCAAATTATATTATATGTTAAGATTGTATTTCCAATCAGACATTCCACTTTGGTTGCTAACTTAGTTCCTGTCAAGAAAATGAATGGAGAAATTAGACTGTGCATTGAATTCACATTCCACTTTGGTTGCTAACTTAGTTCCTATCAGGAAAATGAATGGAGAAATTAGATCATGCATTGAATTCAAGAACTTGAATAGAGCATCAAAAAAGGATAACTATCCTTTACCCTCATTAGATGAAATGATTTAGATGGTCAGTGAGTATCAAATCATTTCCTTTCTAGATAAATTTTTAGGCTATAATCAAGTGTTGGTAAAAGCAATGCACTAAATCAAGACCACCTTTACCATCAAGTGGGGCAATTTTGCATATAAAAAGATGCCTTTTGGCCTCATTAATATAGGAACAACTATCTAGTATGCCATGAATTTTACCTTCTAAGTGTTATTTGGAAAATTAATCATTATATACATAGATGATCTCATATTGTTTTAAAATAATAGAGATGATCATGTAGATAACTTACATAGAGTATTTGATAGGTGTAGAAGATATGGAGTGTCATTACATCTAAATAAGAACATATTTAGGGTTATAGAGGGAAAACAATTAGGCCATGTCATTACCAAACATGGTATTTACATTTATCCATAATGAATCTAGGACATTCTAAATATAACAAACCCTAACAACAAGAAAAAATTGAAGTCTTTATTTTTTAAGATGATTTTTTTTAGAAAAATTATTTCTAGATTTATAGAGATTGTCAAGCTATTGAATGATATGTTAAATAAGGATGCTAAGATAGAATTGAAAACAACAAAAAAGAAAGTATTCCAATATGTTAAAACTACCATTCCTAAAGCTCTAGTTCTTATTATCCCTAATTTCACTAAGGATTTATTTCTATACTTATTTGATTTAGAGCACATTGTAACAACAGTACTCACACAAAATATAAATGATAATGAACACCCAATTTCCTTCATGGGTATTAATTTGAAAGATGTATAATTGAAATATTAATAGATAGATAAGCATATATATGCCTTAATAAAAATAGTGAAGAAATTTAGGCACTATATTCTTCAAACTAATGTGTATTCCATAATTCTATACCTAACTATCAAGCTCACGCTTAACAAAAATGAATTAGGAATAAAAAGGTAGATGGATGGTAATAAAGAGTAGAGGTGAGCCCTCAAGATAAAATCAAATCATTACATGATTACAAAGGGAGTTTTGTATATAAATAATTATGAGATCATCTACTCAAATTGTGTCTCAAGAGAAGAATTTATAGACATCTTAGATAATTTATATTAGAAGATAGGTAGTGGAAACCCTTTTGGAAATGCCACAACTCATAAGATCCTAAGGATGGGATATTATTGGCCCACTATTTTTAGGGATGCTCATAATCATGATAAAACATGCCATGTGTGTCAAGTATTTATAAAGAGATAGTTACACACATCTATGTCACTACATGTGATTGAAGTATGCCCTTCTTCCAATGGGATCTTAACTTTGTTGGAGTAATTAATCTAAATTCTTCAGTATGAGACAAGTTCAGTTTGGTAGCCATAAATTATTGCACTAGGTGGATAGAGCTCATGGATACAAAGAACTCTAGATCCTAACATGTAATTATATATCTAGAAGAGAACATACTAACCATATTTTGGACTCTAGTTTTTTTGGTTTGTGATAATGGTCTAGTATTTAAATCTAAAAAAATTACTGAGTGAGCCTATAAAAATAAAATTAGCATTAAATTTTCTTCAAATTATTACCCACAAGGGAATGGATTTGTTTAATATAATAATAACTTAATGGATGATATAAATAAGTCAACACAAGATAAGCCAAGAGAATGTCACTTGTTGTTGAAGTATGTAGTATAGGTAGATATAACAAGGCATAAGCAAGCCCTCAAGGTTTCACCTTTTTTACTAATGTATGGAAAACAAACAGTCTTTCCTATTATTTTAAAATTATAAACATAATACTCCATGAAAGAGTACATGGAATAAGATTAAGTAATCTATTATAGGTAAATATATATATTCCAGATGGAGGATGCATGAACAAAATCATTACATAACTTTAGTAAGCACGAAGACATTATTAATAGGTGGTTTTACCAAAGATTTTAGGATTTCAAACTTATTACTTTTATGGGATAAGGCACATGAAAATAAATGACAACATGACAAGTTTACTCCTTTATGGATTGGTCCATACCAAATATCAAAAATCGTAGGTAATAATGTTTCTTGTTTGAAGGACCTCTAAGGTAATTATCTCACTTTTCCAATAAATGGGTAGTTTTTGAGACGTTATTTCATGGATGCTCTACCTATATATGTTTTTGAATAACTATGAGAATAAACACATAAGTAGTAGTAGATTTCATTTCTTGTTTTATTAGATTAATTTCTTTCTTTTTGTCTTTTACTTTCTTAGATAGATTCCCAATTTTCCTAGATTAATTACATGTTTTCAGCATTTGCTTTCATGGTTGTTTTATTGCTTTCTAGATTAATTACTTATTTTTAGAGAAATCCAATCAATTAATTATGTTGTAATAATGTAAATACCTTACAAAACAAAAATAAATAACTCAAGATATACAAAACTAGATTTAATCAATATGTTTTCTTTTAGTACTTGGGAGATCTTGAATTAAGGTATGTGTTATGATTAAAATCAAGTTTTATCTAAATTGAATGGTTCACCAGGTCCATGAAAGTTAATATGATAGACTCATATAAATTTTAGAATGAATTTTTATTTTCAAATATGAAATTCACTCTTACATGTTAAAACTTGGATGAGAGATAATAAATATCAAAATGGATGCAAGCTAGCATGGACGTATTGATAAAAATAAGTTTTCTTATACATGCACCTAGCCATGATGGTTCCAAACCCTTATTTCATACATTTTTAAAAAGGAAGTGTGATCCATTGATAAAATACTATAAAAAATAGAATTAATGTGATTCAAGTAATGTATATTAGGGTTAGAACTTGGGGAGCAATGGTGAAATGGGGAGCATAGGAAAAGGAAGCTAGTGTGAAAGGGCATGATTTGAAGAAAAGAGGTTCATGCTCAAAACTTAGGGAAATAAGTGTGAAGCACAAAAAATGATAGGAAATTAATCCAAGTGCTCACACTTAAGGAAAATATGTATTAAATCATGGTCAGAAAGATCACAAGAAGGTTTTGGAGGTAGTGATTGAAGAAGATAGAGATTGGTGGGATGAGGAAGTCAATACACATAAGATCAGATCCAGATGGAAAGGTAAGCTGGTGTAAGGGTGTAAATAAGATCCATATAAGTTTTTAAGGAATAATATCCTTTTAGATGAAAGTAAAAAAGAGGAGAGGCTCAAATCCTTGAAGAATTTTTCACAAGTTTCTGAGTAAAATCCTTTACAGTGCAGCAGTAGGATCAAAAAGGGGTGTTTTAGGAGATAAAATTAAAATAGGAAAAGTTAAAACCTTGGAATGGTCTTCAAAGCCATTTTTGGTGAAGCTTAAACTCTTATTAATTGTTCCCTAATTTATAAGTGTGCATGGAAATGGCCATTAGTGGATGTAATAGAGTGTTGGATCAAAGAGAACTAGGGTTTGGAAGTAAAAGTAAGTTTTCTTCCTAAAGGTTTTATTTTTGTAATTTTAATGCCTTAAAAGATAGAGAAAAGGTTTTTGAAGTGAAAAATTGGTCTATAAATGGTGTAGGTCTATGGATCCAATGTTGGAGTCTAAATTTTGACCCACTTAAGGCCAGAAAGGGTAGTTATCTAGTTTGGATCATATTTTATGGACTACCACTACAATATTGGAGTGAAGATTGTTTGATAGATTTAGGAGGTTTGGTGGATACAGTTGTGGAAATTGATGCAACATACTTCTTAGGGGTTATATTATCCTATGTTAGAGTCTAGGTGGATTTATATTTGGATTAGGATATTTTTTAATTTGTAATCATCAAGACAAAAAATAGGATTTGGCACCAGAGGATAGATGTGGAAAATATTCCTTGTAGGTGTTATAATTCTAATCAATTAGGGCACATTCAAAAATTATTAAAAAAAAATAAGAGATCGCTTCAAACTAATTTGGTTAAATTCAAGCCTCATTGGAAACCAAAAAAAATCTCCTCTAGCAAGAAAGAAGATCAACTAAATCAAGATAGTAGTAAGAAACAGTGTAAGGCTTCCAAAGATTCATGGCTTCTCCAGGTTGAGAAAATTAAAGTGACTAAAGATTTGTTAGAAAATATTAGATCCTTAGAGGCCATTTATCTTGATTTAATGATCAAAATCTATGACTTTATTGAAAAATAATCTCTTTCAATTAAATATTTAGTCAAATAGAATCAACTTTCTATCATTGATTTGGATCTAAAGAGTTCAAAAGTAGAAGATCTAACTATCTTTGGTGTAGATCAGGAAGAATCAAAAGGGGAAGATGAATTTGAATAATATTATAAAGGGGATCTTAATTCTAAATAAGTTTTGAATATCTCACAATCTCAAAGTTTGAAGCTAAATCCAAATTAAGGCCCCCATCTGGGTAGAGGTAGAAAAACACAAAAAGATTGCACTGAAGGAGAAATTCTCATAGGCAAGTAGGGAACTTTGGAGAAATTTTTTGATATTATAAATTGGTGGGTGGAAAACCCCCCAAAATAATCATGAAGATACTATCTTATAATGTTAGGGGCCTGAATGCCCCTGACAAAAGATGCTTGGTTAAACAACTTATTAAAGATTAAAATCTAGATATCATTTTCTTCAAGAAATTAAACTAGATATGGAGGAATGTAACAATTTTTTTAATTCATTTGGTAATTTTTGGAATGGGAACTTTGTGTAGGCTCTTGGTGCATTTATAGGTTTAGTTGTTCTTTGGTCTTCCTTTTCTATTAAAGTGGAAATTATTGGTTCTAGGTAGAATTGGCAAGTAGTTAAAATTTCCATCTTTAATTCAGACCTAAAATTTGTGTTGATAAATATTTATGGTCCAAAAGGTGTCCAAATAAAATATTCTCTTTGGATGGATCTTTATTTTTTCTCAATAATCTTCTGATGGAAAAATTTGTTTTAGGTGGTGACTTTAATGTTATTTCAAGCTTCAAAGATTTAAAAAGGTGGAGTTTTTTCAAATTCACAGATGACTCAATATTTTGGTAACTTCTTGGTTCAAAATTCCCTTGAAGATATTTTCCAAAATATAGGTTGGTTTACTTGGAATAATATATGTTTAGGTAGGGATAACATTTTAGAATGACTGGATCAGTTTTTGTCCACTCTAAACTGAGATCTCAACAATAGAAAATTGGATTATTGGGTCTCTCATTTTATGGGTTCTAATCATCAGCGTATTATTTTAAATATCAATTTTGATTCACCCCCAAAATTATGTCCCTTTAAATTTGAACTAATGTGCTTGAGAGATCCTTCTCTCTTTGACTTAATAAAAATTTAGTGGTGACAATGTCCCTCTATTCAAGGAGCTAAAATGGTTCATATTTTCAAAAAATTGAAATCTGTGAAAGAAAAATTGAAAGTTTGAAATAAATAACATTTCAAGAACATTTTCAATAAAAAACAAGGTTAGAAAAATATTTGAAGTAGTTAAATGAGGTTGTTTTTGAGAAAGGGGTGGATGTAGTGGCCTATCATAAGGATAAATCATTGATGAATTATTATGAGGAAATCCTTTGTAGAGAACAAATCTAATGGAAGAAAAAATCTAGAGAAAATTAGCTCAAAAAAGGAAAGAAATTTTGCCTACTTTTCATCAATCAATTAAAGCTCATAGGAAGGTGGTTAGAATAGCTCATATTAATTCTAGCCAAGGGGAAGATCTAGAAAAACTAGAAGAGATAAGACAGGAAGCAATCTTGTACTTTCAAAATTTGTTGAATGATGAGCAATGTTCACTCTTAAGAGTTCAAAATTATTTCCTTCACTTCATTCATAGAGTCATTTCTCAAGAGATGAATGAGAGATTTATTGCACCTTTTTCCTTAGAGGAAGTTCAGAAGGTGGCTTTCTCTATGGCCCAAGATAAAGCCCCTGGTCCTAACAATTTTCCAACATCTTTTTTTAGCATTTTTGGGAAGTTGTTGGTGTTGATGTCTGGGATATGGTTGAAGAATCAATAAATAAGAAAAAATTTAAACATGAGCTCAATATGAAAAGCATCTCTCTTTTTCCTAAAGGGGAGGATCAATCTTCCTTTTTAGACTTCAGACTTATTGCCTTGTGTAACATAGTTTATAAGACCTTTTCAAAGGCAATTGCTAAAAGAATGAAAATTTTGCTGAACAAGTGAATTTTAGGTGAACAAGTTGGTTTTGTTCCAGGTAGAAGCATACAAGAAGGTATTATTTTGGCTCATGAAATTATACATTCTTTGTCTCATAATTGTCAAAAAGGTATGTTGATTAAACTAGATATAAGCAAAGCATATGATCAAGTCAACTAGAGATTTATTTCTAAACTTCTACTAAATTTTGTCTTTAGTCATGATTGTTGTGAATGGGTCTTTAGCTATGTTTCTAATCCAAAAAAAAAGTTTTAGTTAATGGTAGTCCCTCTAGTTTTTTCTCTATAACTAGAGGGCTAAGTCAAGGGAATACTTTATCTCCTTTTTTGTTCATCATCATGGTAGAATATTTGGGTAAAGTAGTTTGTGATGCTCAGACTAGAGGAAAGTTATAGGGTCTTCAAATTATAGATAATTTTAAGAATCTAACTCATCACCAATTTATAGATGACACTTTTCTATTTAGAAAAGCTAGGATTATTGAAGCTAAAGAGTTCAAAAGAATTTTGAAAAATTATGAAGCAACATCTAGTCAAAAAGTGAATGAAGGAAAATCTAAATTTTTTTTCATGAACTGCTATCATAGTATTGAAAATAACTTGAGCAATTTGCTAGGATTTAAATTTGGGAAACTTCCAAGCAATTCTTTAGGAGTTCCTCTTTTTAAAGGGTTTGACTCCTCTCATATTTGGAAAAATTTGTTGGAAATATTCAAAACACGTTTAAACTCTTGGAAGGGTAGATGGCTTTCTCTGGCTAGGAGAATTACTTTGATTAAATATATTCTCAATACTCTACCAACTTACTACTTTTTGATTATCAG
>JARHVA010000557.1:2205000-2242500 GCA_037957365.1 Torreya grandis
GAAGACAAATTTCATACTAAGATGATTAGGCACCCATAAGAAATGAAAAAATGACACATGGAAATATAATCCATAAACGCTAATAGTTAAAAATTCAAATTCAAATAAGAGAAGAGTAAATAGGGAATGGAGTGGAATAAATTATTGTATTTAATCTATAATAATTGAAAATTAAATGGATTCAATTTACAAAACTTGATTTGATCTCATTGCCCTCTTTCTATTTTTGGCAAGCTACAAATTTGATCCCCTAGCGAGTAAGAGAATTTAATTTTTTCATAAGATATCAAATTAGGTGCATGATTTCAATGGCTTCATCATGTTAGGTTGTGGATCTAAAAGCTTCACTAGGATGCGAACAGGAGAAGTTAGGGAGGTTGCAAAGTGTTTGTTGAGTGTTACAATCACCGGCATCGGTCAGGACAACTGACGTCGGCAGGGTACAGATAGAAGGAAACTGAAGTCGGTCAGAGATCGGCCGGTGTAGGCACCCCCAGGAAAACAGGGACCAATGTCAGTCACCTGTGTGGTTTTGACTGTGAATGTTACGGGTAGTTAGCTAACGAACCAAGTGTTTGCATGTCAAGAGCCAAATTTAGACTAGAAGCTGTGGATCTAATTATTGTAATTAGGTGTCTAATTATTTTTTGCATGAGATCTATTTAAGAGACTAATTGGTTGTATTGTAAAAGTGTGTTAGAAAGCCATTGAGCTTTTAGAGAGAGCTAGTGTAGCTCCTCCTAGTTCCAAAGGGGTGCTGAGAGTGTATGATCAGGGAGAGTTGCAGGGTCTACAAGGTCTAGGAGCTGACCCATCGGGGTACTGGTTGAAGAATCATAAGGACTTGGTGAGGCAAGGACAAGGGTTCTTCAGGGGTGTAGAGATATCTACATGGTGAGTAAGGTCTAGTGATTTTCAGGTAGCAGTAGAGAGCAGGAGATCTACTTGGAGTACGGTTGTGTACTTGGTGTACTGGCAGCATGTTACTGACTGGTTGGAGAGGTGAACATCAATTCTATATTTGAGTTGATTGTTGGGACTGAGAGAGAGAGGGAAGAAGGTCTTGAGGTGTGGTGAACCTTTAAGGTAGAAGAAGAAGTGGCATCTTCTTTATTGTATTTTCTTCTATGTATTTAATACAATTGTGTATTGTCTCTCAAATCCTGTGTTGTTTCATATTTCTAGTTACTTATTGATTCTGGTATAATTCCGTGTTTAGTTGCTAATACAAGAAGTAATCATATGTGCTCTAATTGAGGAGCAAGATCCTGACACATCATATTACATCCCTCCTCCCTCTACTTATTCAATTCTTGGCATGTTATAATACATGGAAATAATATTCAATTCAACAATGCTACAACACAAATTCAAAGACTGTTCATCCATATGGGAAGAGATTGATGTTACTGAGTCATGCAAGGCAAGGAATCAACTATCCATATTCTTTCAATAATACCAAAGTGAAATTTTGGATATCAAGGCAATAATCCTACATAATGCTACAACAAAACCTAAGGTAATTGCCTACATTGAATTACTACATGATTTGTTTGTAAATGGGCAAATTATTGAGAAAATATTACACTTCAGTATTAACAACATCCCTATGACCTACATGGGTGGTAGTGCCTTTGAGAAGTATTATAGGATCTCATTCCATAAATAACATGTAATAAAGCTATGATAAATTCATGGTTATTTTCCAATAAAATACTAGTAAATTAAAAACATGGGTCAACAACCCAATAAAATTTAAAATTAAAGGTCCAATTTCCTCCCTTCCCATAGTCAATTTCAGTCTAGGTATAAGAATTGCTATGGATCTATTAAATTTATTGTATGGTTTCCCCAACTTTCCTATGTTCATGATATATGGGTGCCAATGTTGGATATTATTTTGAGTCCATAAAAGAGCATTACCCTCATATAAATACTTAGTTTTAATTTGATACATCAAATTATTAACCCATCCAACCTACATGATGGTAATTTATATATGAGGTCATATGTGGTGGAATTTATAAATGCCATATTACACCCTTCATATGAATAACCTTAGAAAACCTCCATATAATATCCTAGTAATAGAGTGTCTAATGAGTTTAACATTATTCACATATATAGGTTCATAGGGAAGATTCAAAGGATCATAAATAAATTTTACCCTATGGTATATAGGGCTATTTATGGGTATAATATGTCTAGGTTACCAAACCACATCAATAAAAGTATCGAGAAGATAAGTGAATATTGGTACTAACCTAAGTGGACCATAATTAGGATTGAAGGCACTATAGCTATACCCTCATATTTTACACTCAATGTTCTAGACAAGGTGGTTGAACAACATATTGATACATAGTCATTTCACAGTATAGATTATATACACATAATATTTCCAACCTTAATCAATTATTTATTCTTTATCTGTTTGAGGAACCCATTGAGTTTTAATATCTCTAAGTGAATGCCCTAAAGGGTGTACCAAGAAAGGGGTGGGATTACCATTTGTGATTCACAATATTTATGTCCCCTATACCACCACTTGAAATATACACAACCATCTCCTATATAATTCCCTAATCTTTACCTCTTCCCTTACACATTCCTCCAAGTAATTCACCACCTTATTCAACCCATGACCAAGTTAAAAACCCATTTTTGACATTTCCCAAATAACGTTAGCTTGGGTCAACCCTGTATTCAAATTATATTTACACATTATGGGACTTTATCAACCTTTTTTGACCTAGTCTAGGACCTAAATTGCTTTCATGAATTAATGATACAGGGTTGATTGGGTTGAATCTATCGGCTAAACTTTTGGAAAGGTTTAGGGTTAGATTCATATTTATATACAATCCATTTCTACCATTTCTTAGGAAGAGAAGAATAATAACATCTTTTTATCTAGCATTCTACTTGAGGAGCATTTCTTAGGATTCTAATACTACACTTGGAGATATAGATCTTGTCTTGTGGAGAAGTCTTTTAGATACATAAAGAAGTTATGTAGCCTAGAGATGACTTATCCTTGTTATCCTTACATGCCAAAACAACCTCTTACAAAGCATCTTATCCAAGGGAGAGATTGATGCTCGATAGATTCATATTCAAAGGTAAGTATTTATAACTTTGTTCTTCCTTTGTTAAAGTAGATAGATTTATATTTTTACTTCTCTCCCATGCATTAGGATTTCCTATACATTGTCTTAAGTATAGATCTTCTATGGATGTTTAATTTTTATGTTTATTACCCCCACTTTGATCCACAATATTTGGTGAGTGCTAGATTACATTTTAATTTACTTTGAATTTACTTTGTGAATATATAAACCATATGGCCTAGCTAGGGTTATTGCATAGTATTGATTGACTATAAGATTTATAACCCTCTCTAGTGATATTATTATGGTAAGGGACCCTTGGTTAGGTCTATCAGATCCATTTTGGTCATTGGATTGTCTAAATATACCAATAATTAGAAGTGTAAGTATGATTTATCTTCTCTGAGTGAGGATTGATTTATAGATCAACTACATTTTCCATTGTATACATTATAGTGAACCTAATGTGACTATAACCCTTGTAGGTTTTATTTCACACATTCATTTTATTATCATCTTATATGATTATTTATTTTTAGAGTACTATATTAAACCTATCAATACAATTTAAAATTTTGTATGTAGGTTTAATAGTCACTCCAAATTGACATTATTCTCTCTATGTAGGTCTTCTCCAAATATAGGTGATAGGATCGACCAGCTTGAATTTGTTTTATTCTTTAATCACTTGATTATAGAATTCATTGATCCAATTGACTCTATTTATAATTTTCTTTTTCAGCATACAATTTTATAGACTTAGTCAAACTAATCAACTCTATTCACAAATTATTTTCACCATATAAGTTTTGTAGACTTTATCGACCCAATCGACTCTATTAGCAAAATATAAAAAGGATAATTTGAGAAACACAACACAAAATTTACAAACTAATCATTTTCAAAATTAACAAGGTTAATTATTACTTTCTTGATCATTCTTTTATTCATTTATAGTCTTATTTTTCACAAGTTTATATTCTATAAAACAACAACCTATAGAAAACTAGTTTGACTAGTTAGACATAATTCTTTAGTTATCTTCTCTATAGAAGACACAATCACCCTATTCTACTATGTTCTTCTAGATCTTGATTCCACATAATAGTAGTGACCATTTCAACTATGTTATGTATTGTGTACATATAGTGTTACTTGAATTAACTCTATACTCTTCACAATTAAATAAATTAGCCTATTTTTCTAGTAATTAATTCACTTTTAATTTCAATTACTTATATTCTTAGAGTAAAAAATAGACTAATTAGGTTATTTTTCAATTTACCAATTTAGTCACTCTATTTTTCTCTTTTACAAACACTCTAAAATGATTTAACACTAAAAAATATTAAACATCTTCTTCCTAAGGCCTACCTACTTAGATTTCATCACCAAAGGGGAAGTCAACGTGATTTTTTAGCTAAGTATAAACACATGGTTGATGGTATATATTTGCAAATCACCTGACACCCTTATCACTGTAGGGTTGTGAAGTGAGGGGGTAGGCCCCAAGACCAAGCTAGTACCATCACCAATATAGATCCCTTTAGATTAATTTTTAGTTCCTTATTATAGCCAACTCCCTATCACATTAATTTCAAAATTTATTATAACTTAACAACATTCTGGAATGACTAATTATCTTAGCATTTCCATTTAAGTTTTATTGTTTCTTCTTTGATCATTGTATTTTTAATTTCAAAACTTATACTAGATAAATTTAATACAAAGTTTGTGTTGTGTGATACAATTAGATTAACCACATTGATCTGATATCTCAGGTTCATTATTTTTTTAGTTATTATCTTGCAAAAAAATTCCTTTTTTCAGAACACAGTCATCTCTATCAACACAGTCTCTTATATACTATTAATTTTGCTTACCTTCAGTACATATTAAACCTATATGACTATGTATCTTTTCAACCTATTCCATTTTTCCCTTTGGAATACACAGTTGACCAATACAACTATGTATCTTTTTAGTCTTTTTAATTTCTCCCTCCAAAGAACGTAGTTGATCTATATGACTATGTTCTTTATTCCCTATTCTATTTATTATCTTATAAAACATTATTTAATAGTTTGATTATATACCTTATCATATTATCCTCCTTTCCATTAAGTTTTAAACTCTTTTATTCATCATGAATTTCTTATTTGAGGATAATATAGAGTTAAACTAGACAAACATGATGAATTTTACCAATACTAATAGATTTCATAAGACACCTACCATGGATGAAATCAATTTCCATGTTTCCACTCACACTACCAATTATGGGATTCCTCCTCATTTGTCCTTAGTTTAAAATACTTTTTTCTCACTAGACTATGAGCATGATTTAGAGTTCACAACTGAAATTTTTTTATTCATCAATGAATTCCCTCAACATATAGGCATCAACCATTTATAATATTATGATAGGTCCTCATATATAAAAAAAATCCTCACCCTCCCCTACCTTTTCTCATAGATTTGGGGGAACCCCTTTCTTTGCATCTCAACCTTTTTATTCTATTATGTCTCCTTCACACACCATGACATCTTCTTCTATGAATTCTACAACCTCCATGCCAATTATTTATACTAACATGGTGCATTTAAATTCTAGTGGGCCTCTTCAAAAGAACCATCCCCTTAACCAGACTACTAGTGCATCTTTTGATGCCAATGTTTCTCATTTCACTAGTGCCTTTTTTGATACCAATGCTAGTCATACCACTAGTGTGGTGCATGATACTACTCATAATTAAACTCAAACTATTAATACTAATGCATCATATTATATGCACACTAGTTAAAATGATACCCAAATTAACCAAATCCTATTTCAAACATTAAATCAAATGCATATGTTCTAAACTAATAACACAAATTAGATGATGCAGATAAAAAACCATCTTATTCATCTTTAAAAGCAACCTCAATAGGTTTCATGGGGAGTGCAAAATCTGAATGCCCCCTCCCCCCTTAGGGATTCCCATGGTAATCTTATCCCATAAACACCCCTCATTAATAAAATAATAAAACATCTACAAAGTAAACCTATTGTACCTCAAATTTTTAATATTTACATAGGAGGTATTGCATCCACCATCACCTATAATGGATCCACCAATTCCACATTGCATTTAAAAACATTTGGTAGCCTTTATAAAGATTGGTTCAAACTTAACACCTTTTCTAATACCAAGATATTAGTTAAAACTCTCTCAAGAGATGATTTAGATTGATACAGTCAATTAAAAACCCATTCTAACACTAGCTTTGAAGACTTGGTTAACTCACTAATCTAAGAATTTCAAACTTTTGATCTTCTTGAGAACAACTTATCCCACTTTATAAATTACAAACAACTTGAAACTAAAATGGCACAAGCCTTGATCAAATAATCAAAGAAATTATCTAACAAATATGAGCATAATATTGTGTATGACAACTTCTTCCATCTATTCACTAATGCTCTATACCCAAAATTACAATATCAGGTTAGGACTCTCTCTAAGAACCTTGGAAGTAGCCTTTGACCAAACTAAGTGATAAGACTTCCTCATGCATCAATTCTAACCATCTCAACCTAAAAATGGCACTCATATTCTCTTTAAAAATAAAAATTTTCATGAAACTAATGATGGTGTTATCAACACCTATGACACTATTCATAACATTTAAGCAATTGCTCCAAACAACACTCCTACTCTTATATTTTCTCAACCCAACCACATTAATGTTCACATATCTTTATCCTTAGTAGAGATTCAAAAATGTCTTATAAGACCTATACCATGAGATCTTGACCCAATTCATCCTATGAAATCATGGTGTGATCCAAACAATTTTTTTTGGTTTCATGCAAGTTGGGGCCACTCTCATGAGACTTGTAAAAAATTACACAATCTTGCTATGGATTTTATTCTTGGTCCAAAATTTGATCATGAAAACCTTATTTGAAAGTGTCAACAAGAGTATGACATAGATTTTAAAGCCCATGATATGTAAAACAAAAACCAATATTTAAATTAAGCTAATGCTCATCTTGCTATCTACAAATATCCTCTTCCCAACCACCAAAATAACATTGACAAGCCTAATCCTTATAAAATAAATGTTGAAAGTCTTATAAATCTCACTATAAATGAAAAAAACATGGTTAAAATGACTAACATGAGAAGAGTAGTTGATTTTATTGACTCAAATCCAAAACTTATGCATAAAACCTCTCAATACTTCCCCTTTTTTAAGGAAATTACTTATATTATTCACAATAATAGAAATATATATGGTAGAATTAAGAGTAGAATAAGTAGATCCACAACAATAATTGGCAAAAGAGTAACATACTTGAATATTGTGATTGATCCACTTTGAGGGGGAAACCTCCACAAAAATAAAGAAAATAATTCACAATACGATGATAAAAGACTAACCAATACCTCCTATATATGTTACAGTTAGCCATGGTTATTCCATAGGCTAACCATACTAAGAACATCAAGAAATGCAATAAGCTAATATGAAGGTGTGTAATCCATAAGTAGACCACACATATCCTTAGACATACTATAGGTTACGGATATAACATGCCCATCCCCTTCAAAAAAACATTGACCTTAATGTTAAATCAAACTAGGATATTGTTGTAGGAATGCTTCATCCTCCCATGTTTTAACTTTAGAATGCAGGTGCTTCCATTTGATAAAATACTACTTAATGGCTCTAGTCATTAGGTGCTTAGTGTACATGTGAAGGATCTCCTCAAGATCTAAAATTACTCAGCTTTATTCATCTAATTTAGGTAACTTAGTCTAAGTGGAAACTCTATGTCTAATTACTTTCTTTAGGCAAAGTACATGGAATACCAGAAAAGATAGTAAATGTTTCAAATCAATTTATAAATTTTTATTTCAATTTTGGTGGAGAGGAGAAGTTTTGGAGGAAGGTTTGTCCATAGTTATCCCTATCCGAATTCCTCATCCTTAGATGACTTTCATTAATGGGGTCTCCAAGATTTTTCATTTTCAATTTTTATTTTATTATAAAATTATATTTTGATACAAATATGTTTGGGTTTTCTTTAGGAATCCATCTTCTCAAAATGTCTCTAGGAGGTTCCAAGCTCCCTTGATTTTTGAAAAGTCATTTTGGAGTCTCAAGCTTTTCCACAACCATTAATGACTACCAAGTTAGGTTTAAAAGGGAATTACATTTTATTTTTAGTTTTAGGGTTTTATTTATTATTCAAATAGTAGAAGATAATAGAATAATAAGGGTTTTATTTTTTTTTAATCTATCATGGGGATTCTAGGAGTTCGTAAATATAGAAAAGGTCAAAAAGGGCCTCTGTTTGACAAAATGAACCATATCTTGAAATTCACAAGGTTTTAGACCCTAACTTATTATCCTTTTTATGTTGCTTTAGATACATCTACTTCTAAGGATGTAAATTCACAAATACCCAATCACCTATGTCAAAATGTCACTCACTATAGTGTTGATCTACATTTTACTTCATTTGATTTTGTGCCATTGTTAAATTTTCTCATAAACTGACTAACACCTCTTATTGATGGTGAATGTGTTCCTTAACAACTCAAACCTTAGGATGTACTAGAAAAAATAAAGTGATAGATGGGGGATAATACCCATACAATACCCCAAAGGGATACATCTTAGAAGAAGTGTTATACCACCATTCACTAAGTGGTAGCCAATGAACCCATTTATCCTATTTGTTAGAAATAAAACAATGAAGATATCCTTCAAGACATTTGTTGACTACATCTATTTGTCTATCATATTGAGGGTGATAGGATGATCTATGAGCCAACTAGGTACCTAAACATGTAAATAATTCAATCCAAAAATTACTAGTAAATATGGGATCTTGGTCACTTATAATGATCTTTAGAGTGTCATGCAATTTTTAAATAGTACTGAGAAAAGAAGAAGCTACAATATTGAAAATAAATAATTGTGATAAGGAGAAAAAATGAGCATACTTGGTGAGTCAATCCACAACTACCATGATAAAAAAATTTACCCTCAGACCATGGTAACCTTGTAATGAAATCCATGAAAACCTCTTCCCAACACTAGCTAGGGATGGATAAAGGTTGCAAAAGACTTTGGGTATTAATGGTTTTACCTTTATTTTATTGGCATACCATGCATTTAGTCACATATTTATAAACATCCCATTTTAGTCCTTACCAAAATAAATCTTGCTTGATTCTAATATATGTTTATGTTTTCAGAAATCTTGAGTGACCTCCAAGTAGAGATGCATGAAGTTCCTATAAAAAAATTATGTTTAAGGAGATAATGCTTACAAAGGTATAATCTATCTTTATACCATAATGTGTTCCCCTTACATGTAATTTTTTTATATTTTTTAGAACCCTACTGAAAATTGTGAATCAAATCTTTGTGTGTGCACCTAAATCCACTCACTTCATTTAACATCACTAATATTCCTATTAGTCGACACTAATTCTTCTTATCTAATTTATCCCCTTTAATCCTACTAATTTATCCCCTTCATAATCATTTATCTAAAATCCCCCTTTAAAATATTTCATTCACTAACCTCATTCCTATCCCAATCCTTCATTAATTCCTCTAATCATTTCTTATCTTACCGTAATCCCCACTAATCTATTATTTGGGAATTTTAAATTCCTATGGCCCACCTACCCACCTACTAGCCTAATCCCTAGGCTCTCCTACATACCTAGTCCCTAATCATCTACCTAATTCCTATCTAACCCATATATAAGCCTAATTAATCTCTAAGAGGATTATAAAATCCTCTTTATTCTCACCCCTCCTCTCTAGACGCTTCTAAATATAGAGGCTTACAAGGAATTTTAAATTCTTTTTAATCCTCAAACCTTGATCTTCCTCGACCAACTTCAAATATCCACCATTGATCTCTCCCTCTAAAATATATTTAAACCAACCTATTCCTATATTAGATCCATCTTGGGAATCTATAACAAATCCATGTCCAAGCATCCTTCATCAACAATACTTTATCAAGTAACATCATAGTGTCAAAAATCAAAGTCAAGGTAATTCCAATCCTCTATCTTTTATTCCATTTAATCATGGTGTAGAGCATTTATCTTTAGGATCATAGTAAATTTTTTGAATTATATACATCCATTGGCATTTTGGTTCTAATGGATGTATCACTTTAACTATGTGGTTGGATATTTTGGGTTTTTGATTTAATTGTGTAATCAAATCCTTTTGTGCTCAATTTTCCATCTATAGTTTGGTGACCATGGTGGGACTCACACTCCCAATTTAACAATTGTGCATCCTAGCATTATTTTTGGTAGCCTATAGGTCTAATTGGATAATAATAAAGGTGGAATTTTGATAATTTACATGTACAGGGGTAATCTATAGTTTTATACTAGTATTAGTAACTTTGTAGTTGTGACCTTATCCTGTGAGTAGCAATTTTGTGCTAACTTTTTGCCTTAACCATTAGTTGTTTGAAGGCTTTTATCCTTTAACAATATCTCAACTTATGACTTATGAATTTACCAGTAGAGTAGAGTTTTTGTATGTGATAGTCATGATTTTGTTTTTAATCACTAACGATCTATTATGTAGGTTCCTATCTTTATGCAAAATCGTGACTTCATGAGTCATAAATTTGCCCTGATAACTATCATATTGAAGTCATGAGTTGTGATTTTTTTAATTTTTTGAAATTCCTAAAAATAATTATCCACTATCTTGCAATATTTACTTTGACATATTTTATTCTATAGGGGACTCAATCAACACATAGTTCATAAACCTTTTGTCATTTTATTTTGATCAAAAAGGATTTTGATCTACATAATTATTACTAACCCTACTCTATAACCAAATTTTATCTCTTTACATTTTATCTATGTGGTTTATAGGGTGTAGAAGGAAAAATAGGCTAAGGTAGGAAGATCATATATATACAAGACTAGACACAGTGCTTTTTCCATCATCAACAAAACCACAAATCACAAAAATCTGGGAGTCACAACTTCATCTTGTAAAGTCGTGATATTATAGTTATAATAGTGATTCTATGATTTTAACCTAATCCTATCATTTTTTTCCATTCTATTTTTTGGTTGTCATATTTTAATCTTATAGGATAGATTTAGGACATAGTCTAATTAAAATCGCTCCTTTTATATTCCCAGATTCTATTCATTTTTTAAAAAAACATCTCCATTTATAAAATTTTGGATATATTGTAATCCATCTTTTAATCATCTATAAGTATGAATCTTTAAAACATCTTTGGACACATAAATAATATATCATACCTATATAGGCCTTTTTCTATGTCAAATATCTAAATCTAAAGGTTTTGTAGTTTATCACAAAATTACAACTCTCAATTTCTATTTAGTAGCATTTTTGTCATTTATAGTCACGATTTTGTCTAACTATCATGGTCTTATAGTATGACCATCATGGTTAAGCTAATTGTTACAAAATCACAACTTGAAATCTATGGTTTTGCCTTAGATTTATGGTTTTTCACTCTCTAGTTGTGACTTTTCAATGTGAAGTTGTGATTTTTCACTAATTTTTGCCTTCAATTTAGTCTTTTTAAGTGAATTTTTTGATTCATTTTTGTTGAATTTGTAATCATTTTTGGCCTCTTACAAGGCCTAAATTACCTTTGTCCCCTGGACCCCATAAGGAGCTATGCCCTTTGACCCCACAAAAGATGTTACCCCTTAACTCCACTGGGGGATACCACTCCCATACCCTCGAATCATGTCCCACTCACCCTAAATGATTTATAGAGCCAAAGCATGATATGTTTTTTGTGTTTTATTAAGGCATATTATACTAACATCTCATTTCTTGTAGGGATGAACTTTTTTTTGTCTAACACCTTCTTTTATAAGTCACTATTTTGGTCTAACATTCTATCTTTTAGGTTTCCCCTCAGGATTTTAAATCGTTAAACTATTAATCTTTGTGTTGCAAGAGCCATATTTTGAGTTCCAAAATTAAACTATTGATCATGTGCTTGCAGACTACCTATCAAAGACTATTCTATGGAACTATTTTTTGAATCATTTTGATTATCTTTCCTTGTATATATCATTTTAATCACTTTTTATTATATATATCAATATCATTATCTGACTTATATACTCTTATCTTTCATCTTGAATATATTTCACATCTTAATCTTAATCTTAATCTTTTATCTGCTTGTTTGTATCCTGAGGGCTACAATTGGTGTATGCTCTCCCCCTTACATCCTTATGAAAATTCTTAGGGGATAAAAAACCACCTATAAATCCTCCACCCTTTTAATTTTATAGGGGGCTAATGATCATGGATTTCACCACCATGTACTAGTCCAAACTCTACATTTGGGCAGAGTCAAAAAATCAAGAGAGTTGTTGTTAGGCACCAAAGTGGAATTCCCCATAAAAGGTTTTGTGGAGTGAGGGGTAGTTAAGATCCAAGATACAAGGTGTGGTCAAACAACATCCTACATATAATTAATCCCCATCATACCTTCACATATATAGGGGATGCACCTAGAAACCTTTGTGTATACCTATATTAGGAGCCTTCAGCCGTAACAGGTGTACCACTATAGGAGTTAGTATCATCTCCAAAGTATGCATTGAGTGTTAATAGGGTTGAGAGGGTTAAATCAATATTATAAAGGGTAACCAACCTATAACCTCACCTATGAATCCATTAGATGGTGTGGGCATCAAGTTACACACCTTTAAGTTTACTAATCATAGGTTTGTAACTTTCTTACTTGGGTGTGTGTTGTGTTAGACCTATGGTGTTTGTGAGTCAAGTCAGCCTTCACCTAAACTTATACACAGTTATCTAGGTCTTTACATAATCCATCATCTTTTATATACTTTCCTCATCATTTTATCATCAACATCTTATACATACCATCTTGTATATCCTTACATCAACCTATCTCCCATCTTGTCTTCATCTTGTCCTAGTCTAGTCATCTCCACTCATCATTAATCATACTCCATTACTCATATATCCTAATCACCTCTAGTCCTCCACACCTTATCCCAATACCACCTTGTATATCCTTGCCTTTTATACATATCATTTCATACATATTTCATCATCCTCTATTTGCCTTTAGCCTATCCTAACTCCCATATTATCCTCATCCCCTTCATCATTGATCATATATACTCATACCTTATATATCCTAGTCATCATCTTGTATATCCTTTCTTAACCTCTTTTACATATCTTTTTTTCTCTTATACATCCTCCTAGTCACATCCTATCCATCATTAATCACACCCCCATTACCTACATATCCTAATCACACCTTGTTTCATCCTCCACATTTTATCTTATGTCCATCATAAATCCTTTGTCTTGACCTTGTCCTCATCACCCATATATATTAATCCAATCCTCATCTTATCCTAGTTGGCTCTTTAGGGTCTAAACTATCCCCATCTCATTTACATTACTCTTTATCATCCTCACCCCCATCCCATCATTACCCCTTCATCACTTCATCATCACAAATCATTATACTTATTATCCCTTATCCTAATCACTTTCATCATATAAATCATATCCCATCCTATCTTGAGCAAAATAAATTTAAGGTTCTGAGCTAGTCTTCTTATCCACATCATGCTATCATCCCAATCCACTATCACTCATCTTATTGGTCAGATTTCTAGTCAATATTCTACTAGCATCTTATCACTCTGTCAAATTTCAATCTAGAAAAATCATCATCAATATAGTATCTATCATCCTTGCCTACTCATAACTATCACCTATCATATCATCCTCTTGTTAGTTTGAATCTAGGCACCCATCAAATCTTTAATCCTTTTGCTAGCTTGAAAACTAAGAATCATTGATAGGATGTTATCACCTATTTAACTATTTGTCTAAAATTTAAACTTAGTCCTATATCATCCTAATCACATTAATCCACCTCATCATCATCATAATCATCAGTATCATCATCACCATCATCATACTACCTCAATAATTGGACCCACTTTATTCAAGGAACCATACTTAATCTTTAGCCTCCATCCTATCATCCATCTCTTATCATTCTTCCCCCATGGAGTTAGGCCCTAATTTCATAGACCAATACATATATTCCAATAAGGATGAGATCCTCCTATGGCTTATTCTAATGGATGTCCCACTACCTGAAGGTGATGATCCCCTTTAACTCATTGCACCTCCCATCCAATCCCCTTATTGTGAGTCCTACACCAATCCTCCCTCCACTAGTCATAAACCATCGACTTCCCATTTCCATACTAGCAAAGGGAATCCAATCTTGGCTACCTCACCTACTTATAGTCTATCTACCCAATCATATCAAAAACCATTTGATCTAAAGTCCAATGCTTTCACATATAAATCAAAAAGTGAATTAGGTCATTAGACTCCCCTTCCTATGTCTTTGGAAGCCCTTTTTAAATAATTAGTCACTACCAACATGATGGTCTATCTACCTATCCAACATCTTGATCCTATTAATCCTATATCCTCTTGGTATAAATCCAATCAATATTGTACATATCATCAAACCCAGGGGCATATTATTAGTCTATGTGGACCTTTCCAATATTATGTCTAATACCTCATTGACCATGGTGACATAGTAATTAAGGAAGAACCAATTGAATTTCTCTCCTTGGGTGAACAAAAATAAGAATGACAAGATTCCAATCATGATCAAAACCTTCCCTCTCTAATCCAAGGTCAAGACACCACTCCCATCTTTAAATCCTCCATCACAACTAAGTCTACTCCCCATGAGCCTAGTCCTCCCATATCTCATGAACCCTCTCACCCATCACATCAAATACCCCTTATTAAGAGGTCAATCATAGACAATGAACCTTATACAAGTAACATTGCATCTTATACATCTTGGTTAGTATCAAAAGTCTTATCTTCATCAAGATCATGTACAATACTAGTATCTGAATTAGATTCCTCATCTAAAACATCATCCCTCATCGATGTTATAGTATCTGTTGATCATGCCTATATTTTTAGGATACCTCTAATCTTGGTACCTCCAATCTATCATCAAGAATACCTTTAAATACCAATCAAGATGATGAAGTCATCATAAAAAATATTAATCTTTATCTATTAAATATTATTAGAGAAAATCTGATCCTATTCTAGATGTGTCTACTATAGCCAATCTTAGTGATCCTTTTATTAATCTTGAGGATATTTTCTCTAATATTGAAACTAGGTCTCCTAAGAACCCCTATGAGTTCTATTATACTCCATCACCACTCATTAACCTCATCATGCCCTCACCACCACCTTCATCCATCATGGACCCTTTTCTCCCCATTGATGATCACTTAATCACCTCCCTCTGTAATGATGGACAAGAACATTTATCATTAGAGCCTTCCTTAAGTAATATTATGTGTACCAAAAGTACATAGTTCTAAGACAACATTCCAAAAGTCATAAATAATAATCAGGTCATGCTTTATCCTATCAATCAAATTCAAGAAGATTCCAATCATCAGCTCAATCCAAAAATGTCTTCTCCTAGTGAAGCCCAATATCTATCACTAGGGGACTATCAAAGTCAAAATAATCATAATCTAACAAGTCAAAAATAAATCACCCCTAGTGAATCCCAAAATTAGGCACCAGGGGGAAGTCAAAATCCAAACACTATAAAAAGCATGGATGATAATCCTTTAAATAATCAAATGTGAGATGAACCATAAATTCAAAGTGTCTTGGATCTCCTATAGTCTTTTATCAAATTGGCACCAATCAAATGAATCATGTTCCACATCTCTAATGATGTATATGACAACTAGTCCTAATCCTCCATCACCCATCACCTCATCCTATCATAATCTTATTATTAATTTTAGTCTTAATCCTCCATCACCTATCATACCATCCTATATTGATCCTATCATCCATCAAAATCAAGCTCTATACGAATCCATACCTCACATCACCTCCCCAAATAGAATTATCTCTCCTAAGGGCAATGATGATACCTAGTCTAGATATATGGAGGGATCACCATCAATAATCACTAAATGTCATGAGAACATTAATACATCAAGTGGAGATAACATGGTCCTAACATCACACATATTTAGAATACGTATTGGTTAAATAGCATTCTATTATTAACAATATTTCATCTCATCCTTCTCTGATAAATTGAGATGCCCAATAAAGTCAATAAAAGTAATATATATATATATATATATATATATATATATATATATATATATATATATATATATATATATATATATATATCAAATCATTGGTCCAATTGTGAAAACTAGTCTTTTAGTACCTTGGGAAAGTACCATGATGAAAACCAATTTTTGACATCATGGTAAAATAATCTATTGTCCATATTGTCTCTCCACACTTGGGGGAAAATTCATCCATTTCATATCCTTTGTCAATCCACTCATCCATTGGTCTAACCATCATTTGCCATCATATCATCCTATCTCTCATTCCTTCCCATCTTGACCTACATAAAGAATAGAAGGTGTCTTTATAATTGTTCTCAAACCATCTTGGTATATCCTCCAATTAACACTAAAACAACTAACCCTTTGGTTCCTTCTCAATGTGGTCATTATTAATCCCTAGTCCATTCTTTCATGGTCCCCATCCCCCTCATCCTTTTATCATCCCATCCATCATTCCATCTATCATCATCCTAGTTTATAGGTGTGGTATTCCCTTTGCTATTAAACCCATTTGTATAGTATACATATGTATTCCAAAAGACCTTGAAATTTTTAAATACTCAAAAACCCCAAAAATCATAAAAGTTAAAAAAGCCAAATATAGTCTATTGTGTCTTATCTTATTCCTAATACCCTAGTCATATCTATCTCCATCTATCTAATATTTTCCCATCTCTGGATACCACATTCCATCTTGGAACCAAATAGGAGTCGTCACCCATCTCCTCATATATTCCTCATCCTTTTAACTAAGTATTATTCACATACATCACCTTGTCAAATAATTTAATCTGGCACCCATCATTTCTTATTAGTTGCCTTTTCATATCTAGCACCCATCAACTCACTTCTTTGCTAATATGAAAGGAAATTGATCCTATCACCTTCCTTATCATTACCTCTTCATACCTAGTACCCATCAAATCAATTATTTGATAGTATGGAGGGTGTTTGATCTCTTCATCTCCTAGTCTCCTTGATATATCAACTCTTGCAGGGTCTTATCTATTGGTAATCCTTGGTCATCATTTTTATAAATCACCTTCCTTGGCCACTTTTAAATTTGATTTCTAGACCAAATAAATATTCAAAGATCTTATCCCATCATCCATCCTTCTATCCTACACTAGGGGTAACATTTCATCCTAATCTTTATCATGATCATCTTATCTGAATCTAATTTTATCCTACATCCACCATCACATCATCCTAATCCAACCCATCACTTGTCACTCATCCCATCATTAGACAATACATTATGACACTACATGTAGATACTTATGTTTTTTACTTGTATGCTCTATGTTTTTTATCTTGTTTGCATCATGTATATATCATGTTTGTCTTATGTCTTTCTTGCATCGTGTCTCTTTTTATCTATTATGCAATGAATGAGGATGTTATGAGGTTACCCAAGGCTACATTAATGCTTATAAGTTCCCTTAAGGATGTAAAGTTATCTATTTTCCCATGCACTTTAGCACAATTTCCTCTTGGTCATACGTATATCATGGGGCATACTATCAAGTGTTATATATGTAAAATATCATAGATAATTTATGATAGCTATGATGGCTTGATCATCTATACCCTCATCATTTATGTAATCATCTCATTATCCTTGTTCCCATCACTATTCTAATCCTATCAATCCATTATCCAATATTTTATCCTCATCACATAATTTGGATCATATCCTCTAATCACTAGCATCATCCTCTAATCACTAACATCATCCTCTAATCACTAATCATAGTCATCATCTTCTTCCTTTAATCAATCATTATCATCTATCCTCTAGTTATAACTACATCATCCTAAGGACTTTTTAGACTATGTAAGTAGTACTTAACCATGTTTCAATACCCAAAGATAATTTAGACACTATCTATTTGATTTATCTTCATCCCCTAGTCTATTGGTCACTTAATCACATCATTTTTCTGTATCATCACCTACATTATACTAATTGATTTATCCCTGAGCTACACCCATCATTAATATTATCAAATTAGTCTTATCCTAGCCAACAAATCCCCCTTACATGTGTCCTTACTTGGGATATGTCTAAATATTATGACCTTTTAATCTAATCATCATCATTTTATAGTTCAATCCCCCTTGGTATGTTTCAACAACCGTAACACCCAACATCACCTTTACTCCCTATGCATGTATCTTTTCCATAGGCATCATTAATTTGTAGCTCATTGCTCAGGTCAATCATCTTCTTCATCTTCTATATCACACTTGGAATCCCATCCCCTTGTTTATCCATTACATCCCACCCCTTATTTCTTCTTTCGAGTGGCCATCCATCTCATTCTTCCCCTCATGTCCCCTCGAGGGGGCATCATATCCACTAACATCATCTACTAACACTCATCCATGACTTGGTTTTTCTTTAAAAGACCATTACTCCTTTTAATTCATCCACTCACAATGCCCTTTAAAAGAGGGTTAAAATGTATGCACCTAAATCCACTCACTTCATTTAACGTCATTGTATGCACTAAATTATGCTCACCACACTAATTATACTAATTTCCCACTAATTTATTCTAATTCTTCTTTTTTTTGTCTTAACTAATTAATAACCTAAAAATACCCATCTCATTTATATATCCCATAAACCTTTACCCCATTCTAAAACCAATTAATTTTCCCATTAAACCCCTAATAGACCCTATTACCTACTAACCTACTCCCTAAACCAACTTGACAATTTAAAATTCATATTTTTTTACCTACCACCCTAGCCACCCTACCACCCTAGCCATTCCTACATACCTATGAGCCTTAAACCTCATTAACTCTTATATAATCCCCTTATTATCCCCTAAAGTAATGGATAAGTCTCTAGAACTAGAGAAGCCCCTCTAAGACCTTAGAAGTCTCTAAACTAGAAAGTTTTAAATAATTTAAAATTACTCCAAAATTCCCTCCATTTTCCTATAAAAGGCCATGCTTGGGCCATGGCCAAAGTAACTAGAAATCCATAAATTCATCACTTTTCCACTATCATTAACATCCATACAAGCACTCTATCACTCATCTAAGCCATTATCCACTTCACACAAGCATTAGAAGCCATTGTAAAGAGTTCTCAAGCAATCCAATAGTTCAAATTTTGATATCAAATCATTCAAGTGTATGTCTTGGAATGAATCTTTAAAGAGGTAAATATTATGGTAAGCTTTCTCTATTCATTTTTATTTGCCTCTTTTATCATTCTTATTGGTGTTATTAAGTTTTAGTTTTTATTGATAAGTTTAGTAATATTGCATGAATCTAAAATTTGGTGCACATTTTGGCAACCACAGTGGGAGATACCTCCATTATTTAGTCTAATACCATTATTGGAAGTGATTTTAGTGATTGTAGGATCAACTATATGTAGATCTAAGTCCAAATTTAAAAAATTTGACATGTATATGTGAATCACAACTTTACCCTAGTATTCATGGTATTGTAGTCATAGTTTTGTAGATGTCAGTTGTGATATTGCCATTTAGCCACTAACAGTTAGGGGTTTTAGTAGGTTTTTAGCCTTTGACAAAACCATGGCTTTGATAGTTGTGATTTTGTCCCACCACTAGTGATATTACAAATTCTAGTCATGATATTGATAAACGCAATAGTTAAGTATCATTTTGTAATTTATTTATGCTAACCCTCTATTCCCTATAGAACATTTTTCCTTTTTGTGATTTTTTGTGAGTAAGATAGGAAGGAAATCCACCCAAAATCTAGCTTTTGATATGTTTTTGACAAAATTGTGACTCTCAAACTTGTGGTATTGCATTGATAATCATGGTATTATAGGACCCATTTACGATATTGTCAAATATATTAGTTTGGGGGTAATTATTTTAATCTATCCTTTGCCATAATTTCTATAGGTCCCTCTCTCTATTTGGAAGGATATTATGATCTATGGATATATGGAAGAAAATATTAAACCAAAGACCTTGACTTGTTTGATTATCTCTAATAAATCCATGACTCCCTCAATAGTAGGATTGCTCTAGTAATCATGGGTTTATTTTCAATAGTCATGATATTATATTCTTTCCTAAAACTAGTAAAACTTTGACCCCTTTTACTTTATGTGTCATCAAAAAATTCATATCCAGGTTAGGTATATAAGGTTATAAGATTTTGTGAGTTAAGTTGAACTATGTTTTTGTCAAAACCCTAATCATTCTTCCATCTAAATATTTTGGTCTAAAAATACTTTCACCTATAAGAAGACCTTGAAAAGTGTTGGTTTATGTTTGTAGGGATCATAAGTATAAAGGGAAGGAAAAAACAACATCTCAAACCCCACCACATAGACTATTTTAACCCCTTCTACAATATTTCAACTTGTAACTTGCAGTTTTATCCTAAAAGTTATGACTTTGTCATTTACAGTCAAAACTTTGTAGCTTAGGTTTATTTTAGATAACATTAGGTTTAATTTTTTAGTAATATATAATTCTAACATAAAAATTGTATTTAATTATCTACCCTATAATTTATTCTATAATTAAACACTTAGGATATATTTTATTTTTTGTTACTTTATGAAATATCATAGATTGTGATATGTCGATAGTTACAATTATATCAATTTAAGTAGTGATATTGTTAGATAGTCATGGTATTTTTAGCTAACCATAATTTTTTATTAATATCTTTTAAATTTGTGACTTATGATTAGCAGTTTTGTTAGTGTAGTTGTGATATTGTGCATTCTGGTCAAGATTTTGCTCTGTACACTCACAGTTTTGTAGGGACTCATAGGATTATATAAATTTAAACCACTAACCCTTTTATTTTATGGCCCTTCAAGATTTAGGCACCCCAATCAGATATATAACCTTTGTTCTTGTAGGGAGGGATGCCATTTTTGCATTTTATCTTAGTTTTCATTATTTTTTTGGTATATCATTATATTTTGTATATATTTTATTATAAAAATCATTTTTGTATATACCTGTTTGTGTGTGTGTTGTCTCATATATAATTTGTTGTATCATTCCCATCACACATAGGTAATTAGATCATTTAATTAATTTTATCATGTGTTTACTTATTTTTTATCCCCCCTAGGATAGCACATGATGTGAAAATCATCCCCACGTATAGGCTTAGTGTATAGGGGTTAGTGTCATGTATTTCACCATTTTTATCTAACCAAACTCCATGTTATAGTGGAGTATAAATATTAGTATATTTTTCTCTATGGCCTAAGCAAAATTACCCATAAAGATTCTATGGAGTGAGGGGTGATTAAGCTCTAAGACCCAAGGTAATCAAATAGCCTCCTACATAGAATTAGGCCCCAACATACCATCATGTATATTGGGGATGCACCTAGATTATTTTTTATACCTTAGACTAGGGTACTTCATCCATAATAGGTGTTCTACTATAGGATTCAATATCAGCTCTGAAGTAGTCATCAGGTGTGACTAGGGTTGAGAGGGTCTGATCAATACCATAATAGGTCACCATCCTATAGACTCACATGTGAAACCATTATATTATATGGGAATCAAGTTATAAACCCATTATATTTGACTAATTAAGGATCATGTTTTTTATGTGTTGTTTGAGTGTTGTGATGAGACTAGTATTGTTTATGAGTTGAGTCATCCATACCCATATTTTGTGTGAAACCCTAGACATCCCCTAGGTTAACACTCATCATCCTATCATATTATCATCATATATTATCCTAAAAATCATATCATTCACCCATCATATATTATTAATTCACCTCCCATTTGACATATCTCTACATCACCCCACATCCATATAGCATACCCCCCTTTATATTGATCATTCATCTGTATTTAACATCTAGTATCCATATCATGCCTACCCTCTTGATTCATATCCATCACCTTTTAACCACTATAATCCTATCATCTCATATTCACACTATATAGTCCATCCTCTATATCTCCCAATATCTACCTTTCACAAGTTTATATATATATATATATATATATATATATATATATATATATATATATATATATCATTCCATATTTTGACTAATTTTTGACTATCACACCACCCTATATCCATTTCATACTACATTTGATCATTGTCTTTTGAATCTTATTTACCTTTCCATCTCATATTCACCTTATAGTTCCCATATTTTTATCTACTACCCATTTTATCCATATGCATCCCACAACACTTTCATATAGTATCCATCCTCCTTCACATCTTCACAAACTAGCTTGTATATATATCATCTTATCTCTTATACATTTGTGTATTTTGGCCAATTTTTGTCTATCATACCATTCCATATCCACATCATACCATATTTGACCATTATTTAATCTTCAATATCCATCCTATGTATTCCCAATCCCATTTACCATCTATATCCACCCTATAACACATTCATATAATAAAGACCTCTTTTATGTCTTCCTTTATAACCTAATATCCTTTCATGTATCCATCCTTTTTACCAATATTATATCACAAAAATTTGTATATAAATCACTTATAACTAATATTCACCCATCACATTTTTCCATTAGCATCTAACCACAACCCACTTCACCCTCATCTTTATTTGGTAACTAGCTCATCCACATCCATTCCTTCATTCATGTATAATTTATCTTGAGTAGTTTTTCTTGTCCAATCCTTCATTCATCACATATCTCACCCTATACATATCACATATCTCTTATATTCCACCCATCTCATTCTCTTTAAATACTAGATTTCATCTTAAAATCAATATTTTAGTGGTCATCTATCTTCTTTGAATCATTATTCATCATATCCTATCTCTTTTTGACTTTATATTATCATTATACATAGTCTTGTAAGATCCTAATCTATCACCCATAATTATTTTCATCTCTATCAAGTACCTTTGTCCTATAACACACATTAACTTATCCATTTACTAGTAGACAAAGATATTTGATCCCATCACTCTTCCTTCACCCTTACTAGATTGGTTTCTTAAAATACATAATCTTTTAGTAATTCTTGGTCATTACATATTCTTACATCATCACCTTTTGACCAGTAGTTATTTAATTTATAGACAAAAGTAGTATTTGAAGATTTCCATCTCATCCATCACATCCCTCTTTCATAATGTCTATCCACACTTGAGCCTAACTTAGGATTGGATAGGGCTCCAACCAAGATAACAATCCATTGGGACATATGATTGACCTAACTCAAGAATATGATGAAAATCATAGTGATATACACATGCCTAGGGAAGAGAATGAAATATATAACCCCCTCCATAATTACAAATTAAAAAACCTCATTGATCACTATATATATGAAAATCATGATCATGTCCTAGTCTGTACCATAGAAACATGGGGCACATTACCTTCCACTTTTGATCATACCCTCTTACAAAACTTAGTCTTCCCTCGATCATGTCCAAACACCCCATGTCAACATGTTAATCACATATAACAATAAGGATAAGGCATGGACCGTAGATTTTCCAAAGAAGAAGAATGCCCAAAATCCCTTATTAATAATCATATTGAGAATAATCTAAGATAGGCTATCATTGAGGATCACCTCATCCAACTAACATAATAAATTAACCTACTACTTCAAAATAAATTTCCACCATTTCCTATATAAAATAATTTCAATAATAAAAATACCACTAATAATACCAATAATATATCCCCAAGGGTTATCTTGAATGGATAGGACCAATAACTTTGGTCACCTAGGTCTCAAGTTCAATTCATGCTGAGTACCTTATGATGTGTTGTGGCTAAGGGGTAGATGTAAAGCCTGAGGCACTAAGATCAAGTCACCCTTTATTAATGGAGGGTCTTCTTTGAATCCTTAGATATCAAAAAAAAATAAAACTAACAACACTAACAACACCAATAATATAAATAATGCAAATAATACCCATAGTACCCATATCCCTTAAGGTAGTCTAAATTAAACTACCAATCCTCTTGGGGATATTGCCTTTTCCCAAGAATGGAAAATGATGAAACAGACCCTTCAATAGATAGATCCATGATCTCAATCTCTTAAATATAAATATAAAGACTTTTGTTCATCACCATTGGACATGAGTATTATGCAAATCCCCTTTCCTCCACACTTTGAAGTACCCAAATTTAAAAAATATCAAGGAAAGGGGGATCAAAAAGACCATGTCTAAGAATTTTATGTAGTTTTTCATGAAGTGACCAATGAAGATGCCTATTTTTGAGACTCTTTCCCAAAAGTCTCATGAGATCTAATTTGGAATGGTTTATGCATTTACCTAAAGGGTCAATCTCTAATTTTGGAGAGTTAATATAATAATTTGTTAGACACTTCTCATTCAATATAGATTAGGATATCTCCATTATTGACCTTTAAAATACAAAATAATAAAGTGGGGAAAGCCTAGTATATTTCCTACAAAGATGGTAGATCCTGGAAAGTCGATTGAGGTGAACTGTAATTAAAAAATAATTAGCCAAAACCTTTGTAGATAATCTTAATACAAAGCTTAAGTACCAATTAAATTTATAGTATGCCAATACCTTCAATGAAATCATAAAAAAAGGAATGAAAATAGAGAAAGCTCTCATCAAAAAGGGAACTATCAAGTTATATTCTTAGAATGAGCACACTTCAAATTAGCATAATTATTTTTTTGGAAAATCCAAAGTCTTTAATAGAATAAAAATGTCATGGGTGATGGGGTAACTAATTCTAAAAAATAACATGTATAGACAGTTCAGAAGAGAGGCCCCATACAATAACACAATGTCTCTTCCATCCAGGTTCCTCGAGGTAAGACAAATCCTTGCATAGGAAATAGACCACTCATGATCTTTTGAATCCCAAAATAAATAGTCTTGGATCAATTTATTACCATTAATATGATTACTTTTCTTGAAATCATACCTATGGATGATCATCAACCAAAATTAGACTAGTATCATGAGGACAAGTTTTAAAAGTACCATAGGGTTGAAGGACATGAAACTTAGTGGTGTATGCAATTAAAACATTATATCCAATATTTAATTGAAAGGGGTGATATATATATATTAAAGGAGAATCTCTCCTAAATCAATCCACAAATAGGAAACTTGGAATCTATAAATATCCACTCATAAAGCATGAGCAAAGGATCTAGAGACCACAAAGAGACCAGGGTTAAGCATCTTCATCCAACCACACTAACTACCATAGTGTACCTTACCACTATATCAACACCATCAAAATATGCAATATCTAAGAGCCTACTTCATCCTCATCCCCCATCTTGAAAATTAATAGGGCCAATACTAATTACATAGTAACCACCCAATGTAATAAGTTAATAGTCCCTACAGCACCTCCTCAAGATCCCATTACCTTATTTACTACCCAAAAGGGGAATGTTTTTAAGAAAACTAAAAAATATTCAGATAAATCCTATGATATCATTAAGCATTTGAAAAAGACTCCATCTCAAATTTCCTTAATGAAGCTTCTTAAAACATTGGCCTTACATCAAGAAATATTAAATAAAGTGTTAAATGATCTAAAATTACTTAGTGACTTGGATACTAATCAATTTTAGGCAGTAGTATCACACCTATCCCCCTCACAGTAGATTAGTTTTAGTGCATAGGATATGCCTCCTATTGGCCCACATCATAATTACCCATTATACATTAAATTCACCAACTCCCATCATCAAGTTTCCTAAGTTCTCATAGATGGAGGATCAGTGCTCAACTTATGTAATTTTGAATTTTTGAAGAAATTGGGATATTCCAAAATGTCACTAGGGCCCACTTTGATAATGATTAAAGCTTACAGTGATAATGAGAGACCATCAATTGGGACCATTTATCTTCCCATTATTATTGGACCTATAGTACATCAAACTCTAATCCATGTTGTGGATGTAGATTTTCCATATAACATGTTGCTTAGAAGACCATAAATTCATGAAATGTAAGCTATTCCATCCACTCTCCATTAGCACCTAAAATTACCTCATTCAAGAATGGAGGTCACCATTCCTAGAGTCATAAACCATCTCCACAGTTATTAGATGGATCGTTCATTATCACCATCACCCTATCTTGGCATTGACAACATTATCTTGAGCCCAATAACTACTAAATAAATCTCCCTTGATCAACTAGAATCCACATCTAATCTAATACCTGATGTCACCTAACTAAATATCACATCCACAAGGTGTGGAGAATATGAGTATAAAACATTTTACATCGGCGATTTACCCCTATCTTCATGTAGTTATGGGGCTGGGCACGTAGTTATGGGTCCCCAGCCATGAGGAAAGATAATCCCATTAAGTACCAATTTAGATTGAAAGATTTTTCAAGTGTTGGATTTTTGACTGACAAAAACATTTAAGATGGAGATGATTCTTATCTTATCCCAAATGAAGAGGCCCTCATCTCCCCTAAATGGCAATATCCCAAAGTCTAGATAATGATGGAGAACATGCAGTACAAAGGAAAGAGATTGGGTAAGCAAGAGAAAGGCTGACTTGAACCAATCATGGTTCAAGAACATTTATAATATTTTATATTAGGGTAAAAATTATATGATGATGACCAAACCAATATCATTATGGATTATCTTTTGACCATTGGGCCATCTCTCCCTAATGAGGACATTGAAACAGGTTCTATCTGTAGTCTCTTTGAGAATCTCTACCACCATCTCCACCTTTAACATTTCCCTCTATTATCCATCCCTTATTAATTGGGATTCAAAAAATGAGCATTCCTTTGACATGTTCCAAAATGATGAGGCTATCTTAGAATATATGGGAGTCAGAGATTTTATGCCATCTAATGATCATAAAAAGGGCTTTTATATCAATCTTTGTCAATCAACATACTTTGGGGAGCAACAAAAATCCCATGATCAAAGCAATGAACACTCTGAAGAAGAAGAAGAAGAAGAGCCCTCCAAAGAGCCAGATGAACTCCCATATGGTTCATTCACATCAAAATATTCTTTTGACATTGATACTAAACTTCTAGACTACTTCACTTTTGATATTCCAAAAATATCATTACCCCCTTACTTGCAATATCAATGAACCTCACTTATTGAGGATGTAATATAAGTTAATATTGGGACCAATAAAAATCCCAAAATGGTGAAACTAGGAGAATCTCTCACAAAAGATTAACATGAAGTCATTATCAAGTTTCTAAAAGAATTCATTGAAATATTTGCATGGAACTACACTGATATGCCAAGGTTAGACCCCTTATTGGTATTACACCACGTAGTTGTGCATTCAAATGCAAATCCCATCAAATAAAAAATATTAAATATGCATCACAAGGTGGCATTGTTAGTTAAAGAGGAATTTGAAAAATTCTTAGAAGTTGGTTTAATATACCCAATTGACTATTCAAACTAGATTTCTAATATTTTTCCTGTGTCTAAATCGTAAGGTAGAATTAAAATTTATACAGACTTCTAGGATATCAAAAAGGCATGTACTCAATATGAATTCCCACTCCCAAACATTGACATGATTGTAAAATTGATATATGGATATGAAATTCTCTCCCTCATGGATGACTTCTCATGTTATAATCAAATCAAAATTGCACTTGAGGACTAGTACAAAATGGCTTTTAGTACTCCATGGAGAACATTCTTCTATCAAGTCATGCCTTTCAGCCTAAAAATTGTAGGTGCAACCTATCAATGGGCTATGACCATCATCTTTCATGATATGATGCATTACATCATCAAATATCATTTAGATGACATTTTGGGAAAGTATCATCTAAGATCAGAACACCATGTGGTTTTAAGAAAGATTTTTCAATGATTACAAGAATATAAAGTTAGATTGAATCCTAATAAATGTGTATTTAGATTCACTTTTGGAAAATTATTGGGGTTTATAGTTTTAAGAAAAGGCATCAAATTATATCTAGTAAAAGCTAACGCAATCATAGAAATGCCTCCACCTCATAATCTTAAGCAAATCCAAAGTCTTTAGGGTAAGCTCCAAGCCATATGACATTTCATCTCCCTATTTGTAGATAAGTTTCACCCCTTCAATCATCTACTAAATAATGGAACCACCTTTCATTGGAATTCTAAATTCTAGCAAGCCTTTGAAAATCTTCAAAAATATTTGGCTAATCAACCTATATTATCACCACCCATCTCAATAAGACCTTTGCTCTTATATATTTTAGCAACCCCATGTGAAATTGGAGATCTTTTAGCATAACATAATAATTAGGGTAAGAAGACATATAGTATCTCAGTCGTACATTGGTATCCTATGAGCTTAATTATACTCCCATTGAAAAGGCATGTTTAGTTGTGGTTTTTGAATCACAAAATATTTGGCACTACATGCTAAATAATCAAGTATAACTCATTTCAAAATTTGATCCCCTAAAGTATTTATTATCCAAATCAGATCTTACATGCATAATGACAAAATGGATAATGTTTTTAGTGAATTTGACATTGAATATGTTAATCAAAAATCTATAAAATGATAAGTTATCATGAATTAACTAGAATAAGAACCATTAAAAGTAATTGGGCCTCTTGTAACTAATTTCCTAAATGAATCCATAATGAATACTTCACAATCAAATAGCTATAAATTATACTTTGATGGCTCATTCACCATGCATGGGTTAGGGGCAGGCATACTCTTGGTCACTCCATAAGGTGCTCTTATCCTGAAAGCTTTCCACCATGCCTTTCCATGTACCAACAACATATCAAAATATGAAGCCTTAATAGTTAGACTTCACCTAGTAATTCAATGGAACATCTAACACCTACAAGTATTTAGTGACTCATAATTAATCATCAAATAGGTCAATGATGAATTATAAACAAAGGATGAAAAATTACTTCCTTATAAATAACTAGTAGATCAGTTAAATTCAAATTTTTATTTTATAACATTTGAACAAGTTTCACAAGGAAGTTGTTTTAGTATTTTTTTGCTTTTTATAAATGTGATCTAATTATCTACTAAAAAAAGTATAATTAGGGTTTTTAATATTACCTAGAGATATGGATGGTTGGTTGTGCACCATTGATTAGGATCGATTGTGAAAACTCCTCTTTGGCTTGGGAGGAATGACATGTAATACACCACACTTAAACAAAAATGGGATTAAATGAGAGATGAGTGGGATACCTGATTAAAAACCAGTCCCAAAAAGTAGCATGCTTTCTCATATGGATGTCATCCCATTTTTTTCAATTAATAAGGATAATAAAGATAAAAGATAAAGATTACAAGATATAAATAAAGTAAAAGATAATTTGACAAAGATTAGATAAATTCAAATTATTTATTGCATTTAAGATAAATAGAAAAGATTAAAATGATAAATAGATATAGATGGATAAGATAAAATATACAAATAATTAGATTCAACTATAAATAAATTAAGACTAAGATGCAAAAGTCAACACAAACAAGGGTTTGATTACGTAAGCATCACAAAGGGTTATCAATAGGTTTAGGATAAGATCTAGACCTAATAAACACAAGTTTGACTAAGATAATGGGATAAGGATTGGATTGATGTGGGATAAGGATCCTAAAATAAGGATTAGGAATGGATTAGGGAAGTTTAGGATAGATTATAGAGGTTTAGGGATAGATAGGAAATAGACAAGAACCTGTAAAAATAAATAGAAAGATTTAAAGGGCTGAAATTGAAAGTTTTCTACAAAAAGATAGAACCAATAATGATCCTATAGAATCAACCACAATCCTCTTAGATCAACCATGATCTTCCTAGATCATGGTCAATCCTATCATAGTGTACAGAATATGAGAAATAAGTTCCAATAAGTATACAGTGGTTTTAGGAAAGTATAGAGGTGTCTGCAAGCTAGGAAATGGGCTAGAAAGAAGCCTAAAACATAGGATGTAATAATGAAATGATCTAAAAACATATAATGAAGGATTTAAATCATATTTGAAAATAAATAATAAATGACATGATTTCATTCCTTTAATGTGCTTGAATTTAAGATAGTATTTGGGCAGCAATTCACTAGTAATCAGTCTAACAATCACCTATGAGTCTCTTAGAGAAATTCCATCAGTGTTTTAGGGTCCAAAATTGTAGTCACCATCTAATCCTAAGCCATGGAGGTTTTTTGTGTATATATGGATCAATGTCGATCCTAACTGATCGATGTTGATCATAGAGGATCGATGTTAATTATCCTAATTTCATAAAAAGTTGGCTAAGGCTATTTTAAGCTACATCCCAAACAAAGTGAATGAAATACTACGTTGTTGCATGGGTTTTCAACAAGTCTAGGTTGTTGGAAGGGTTGTTGGGAGGTTGAATAGGTTTTTTTTAATTTGATTTTTAGGGATTTTTGGTTGTTTAAAAGATTTTGGGTAGTTAGGGATGATAAATAGTAATCAATAAGATTATTACCATGGGTAAAAAGGGGGTATATACATAAAATAAACATTTAAGTATAAGTTGAAATTTAATTATGGATATTTAGTTTCTTATAATTTAAGTTATATTTTATGTATATACTTTTAGGATGTTTGAGAGGGATTTCGGACCTCTAGGAGTTAAGATGCAAAATATATATTTTTTAGAGGTTTCCACCACATTTTAGACTTAGCCTATTTCAGGGTTTTTTTATACAAGGAAAGTTGTGACAAGTCACAACAAGTCAGTTTAGTGAACTAGGAATAAAGAGATAGCCTAAAAGATGGTATAATAGAGCAAGGGTGTTAAATTTTGGCATCTACATTTGTAAATTTTTGTGGAGTGGTCGAGAGAATTGAGCCATGAGACAAAAATATAGAAGTAGAACTTGAATTCATTTGCCCAACATGCCCCAATTTAATATGAGAATGTTTCCCCATAAAATTAAGAGCCAACAAAGGTTAAAGGAGATGGATATTGGTTTGACAAAAGGGTAGAGGAAGGGGGAGATAATGGAAATGGATAAAATAAAAATGAAAATATATAAATGGGAGTTGATAGACTAAATGCACAAATATGGCTTACATAAATGGATAGGTACCCAACATAAAAAGTAGGTGACAAAAAATGTCAATGCATCAATCACCAAGGATAAGCTCGAATGAGGACTAAGGTAAATAGACAACAATATCTATAGCCAAATAAGACATAAATTTTCCACGAAGCACATATACTTAAGATTTGACACCAAGATAACAAATGATAGATGAAACTGAACCTAAGTTGTCTGGGATTGTATAGGGGTTTCAACTATAGACTCATGTTTCAAGGTGAAATGCTCAAGCTGAGTCAGACTATGAGACCAACAAGGGTTAGACTTCCACTAATCCAAAGTTTTGTTTTTTTGGTAAATAAGGACAACATAAATACAAAAAGGATGACTTAATTAGCCTAAGACAAAAATACAACTGCTATAAAATTTGAAATCAAAACATAAACAAAGAGGTTGATATGAATTCATATGAATCACAATCAACATTTAAATACTAGTATGGATAATGGTATGCTAGGATGGTAATGGATAGGTGAAATGGTATCATACAAAGGTTGTGACCTAGTCATAAAAGATGCAAATTTTGATAAGCAAAAAGAGAATGAACACAAAGGTTTAACTACTTTAGGATGGGTTTGGATTATGTTAATAGACACAAATGGACAAATGAAAAAGACACAATGGGGGACCCTTTTTAACAAGTTATCAATATGGACCATAGTGAATATGGGGTTTATTAAAAGGTAAACTCCTTATGGCTTTGCACTTGACATCCTTATGAAGGTAAATAAACACTTTTAACAAATATATAAAAGGCAAGCTTAGATTTCCTTGATTAGGTAAAAGAGGTGTGACATATATGAAATAGTTATGGGTATGCCACCCATCTTGTGTAAAAGGGAATGTCTTTATAGGTGACATAGGATGATCCATTGGTTAATCCACACTTTACATATAGGGGGTAGACTGATTGATGTGGGAGGTTTGCATAATTGGAGAATACTGATCAAAGTGGGAAGTCTTCTATGGGATATATTAAATTTTGAATTTTTGATTTAGGGTATTTTTCTACTTTTGGTTTGAGAATTTTTTGGATACTGATTGATGTGGGAAGCCTCCAATTGCTTTGATTTTTCTAGAACTATAAATAGTCATCCTTCAAGGGAGTGGTCTAGCTTTTGATTTATTTGATAGTTGTCCTTTAAGGGATCAGTCTATTTTATTTATGAAAATTTATAATTCTTGGTAGCTGTCCTTCAAGGGAGCAGTCTACAATTTTGACAATGACCCTTTTGAGTAAGATATCCCAAAAATTTTTATTTTTTGATGTGAATTAACCTAGGCTAGTCTTGGTCACCTTTTAGAGAGCAAAACTAAAACATAAGAGAGGGAAGTAAATGTCATAAGGACTTAAGAAAGAAAGTTGAGAGATAATGACCATGGGGTTCCTTCTTAAAAAGATGGAATGTGTCTATGAGAAACATGCTATGCGCAGAGCTGAGGTTCTCACATTTAAGATTGGGCTAAGTGTCTATAATGGAAAAATCACATGATTCTTTCCATGAAGTGATCTTGACAATGGACAATGGGTGAGAATGGGTTAAAGGACTTCTAGTGGATGATAAAGATAAAATAAAAATCTCACATTAGAAAAAAAGGTAAAAGGATCCTTGATCATGAAGGATTCAAGTGAAAAAACACATTAAAGGGGATAATTTTAAAAATTCCCCATACTTATATGATCCACATCAACTCAAAGTGAAAAGATTCCCCTAGTGGGAAAAGAAATCTTAGCGGATGATTAAACAAAGCTTAGAAGGGTGAAGACATCATCCATTTTTGATGGCTTGTTAGTTATTAGTTGATGGAGAACTTAAGACATAGGTGGGGGTTCAGGTGGGATGACCTTTACAATGCTAAAAGGCTAGAGAGATAACTAATTTAGACTGTGCTTTAAAAGATTGTAAGGTTGAAAAATAAAAATGAGATGGATGGAGTGATTTTGAAATGTGGATAAATATAATAAAACCATCTTAATGTCCCTATTAGGAAGCTTCAATGAGGTACCTAAAAAAGGCTCACAATGTTTAGGATTCTGACCTAAACATGACAACTTGTGTTTATAAAACCTTTTAGATTGCAGATGCGGTTGATTGGTTGGGCTGCTTTGGGTGATAAATTTAGAGATATTTAAAACATGACTTTTTGGATACCAAAGAAATTTAATGGTTTGCATGAAGAGGCTAATAAATTGATTGGTTAACTTGGTTTTGGGTTGATTTATATTTGGTGATGGATTGTAAGGTATACAATGGATGGGATTTGTTGATTTGGTCTGAAAATGAGATGAGGCAACAAAAATTTGACTCTCACCTAAAAGAAATAGGATCAAAGGTAACAATGTTGTCATTGTTAAATAGATGAGGGTGAGAAAACTATAAAGAAAATAAATTGGATTGACTGATTTAGGTGGTTAACTCAACTAATTAGGTTCAAGAGGTTCCTTTACTATAGTAGCTAAGGATGGGTGGATAGGTTGAACTTGATCTATAAGAGGGTTGATGACATTAGGGTCTTCCTTTATAACTAAGTTTAGAGGAAGATACGAAACTTGAACATATTCAATAGGTGGGTTGGATATGGTTTTGGCAACCTCCTTAGTAATGGGCTTACTAGGAATGGTTTTAGATACAAAGACATCATGGATTAAAGGATTTTGACTAGAAATGGGTGAGGTAAATAACACAAGATGATGACTAAAAATATATTATTGATTTTATAAGGGATTGGGATTTACTAACACAAGCTTACCATGATCAACCAAGTCGTGGACCAACTGTTTGAAATATTTACATCTTTCCACTGTATGACCCATGATATAATGATAGGGGCAAAATTCATTTCCCTTATACCAAGGTAGCATGAAATCATATGGTCCTAATACAATAGGTTTGATAGGAGGGAATTGGATTATTGATGCTTTTAGGAACTTTTCTATCACATAAATATATAGTTCCCCCAGTTGAGTATACCATCGATTAGGAGGTTTTGGAACTAGTTCTAATGATTGTCCTTGTAAATAAGATGAACTAGTTAATGGGATTGGTATAACTAATGGACTTAACAAAGCTAATTTGATAGGTTGTAAATGTTAGGGTAAGGATTGATAAGATTGGGGATATTATGGAAAGGTGTTTGGATAATAATTAAATGATCTAGGATAAGGCATGGACTGAGACTAACCTAGCTTAACCAAGTGTTGAAAACTAGCATTATAGAGTAGTGAGAATTCACTTTGTCCTTTAGGCATCATAGTATAAATAGAGTAATTAATATACTTATGAGATGGAAGAGAAACATGCACTGCATGATTGGCAAGGTAATCACTCAATGCTTGAGGACTATTATCAAGGGTTTTGGCAAAGGTTTCATAAGAGATACCAAAGGTTTCCCCCATTGGTAAGGATGAGGATTTAATAGGTCTTGAACCTATTACCAAGTTAGAACTATAAGGCCAGACAAGTGGACTGGGTTAAATGATGGTGGAATATTTCAAACCTTAAATACTCAAACAAGTAGAAGACAACAAAAAGTAATAAAAAGAACATATACTAAAAATGTTAAATGCTTAGGATTCTTTGATTATGTTACTTTTTGATTGTGTGAAACTTGATTGGTCTTAGACAGGGTGCTATAAATAGATGTCTAAGGATGGTTTTAAGATGTTTAGGTGCAAACCCTCCATATACCCTAAGGTACATGAGGTCTAAGTTGTACTAGTGATGGTATGTGGATTGGTACTTGGGGCTTGTTTCTCTCACATCATAATCCCACAACTAGTGCAAGTGCTTAGCCAATATTTACCACTCAACTAGGTTTTATACTTAGCCAGAGTATTGAGTTGGCACTCCACTTGATTATTAAATCTAATTGAAACTACTGGGAATAAAGTTCCCACTTGGTGATGAAAACCAAGTCAGTTCACTATGTCAAGTTATGATTTGTGATTTTTGATTTTGTGGTTTGGTCATGTGTGATTGATTTGTGGAATAATGGATTAATTAACTACCTAATTAATCTAGATAGACTAATTCAAGAAGATAGACTATGAATGCAATTTGTTTTTAATCCAAAATAAAATTTTGATTTGATTTAGATGCAGACAAAGAATTCAACTCAATACAAAACAAATGTACATGAAATTCATATCTTATGCCTATGATGATTTTACTTTAAATAATAAAATACAATGAAATTTATTTTATTGAAAGGAAATGTAAAAGAGGATGAAATTTACTAATGAAACTACATGCATAGGAAATAATAAAATAAAGGGACCCAATATTTGTCCTACTGGGTATGCCAGAATGTTTCAATATTTTCACTTTTTTTAAATGTGATCTAATTAACTACTAAAAACAAAGTATAAGCAGGGTTTTTAAGATTACCTAGAGATATGGATGGTTGGTTGCACACCATTGATCAAGCTCAATTGTGAGAACTCCTCTTTGGCTAGGGAAGAATGACCTATAATACACCACACTTAAACAAAAATGGGATTAAAAGAGAGATGAGTGGGTTACCTGATTACAAACCAATCCTGAGAAGTGGCACACTTTCTCAGATGGATGTCAACCCACTATTTTCAATTAATAAGGATAATAAAAATAAAAGATAAATATTACAAGATATAAATGATGTAAAATATAATTTGACAAAGATTAGATAAATTCAAATTATTTATTGCATTTAAGATAAATAGAAAAGATAAACATGATAAATAGATATAGAAGAATAAGATAAAATATATAAATGATTAGATTCAACTATAAATGAATTAATATTAATATTTAAAATTCAACACAAACAAGGGTTTGATCACATAAACATCACAAAGGGCTACCAATATGTTTAGTATAGAAACTAGACCTAATACACACAAGGTTGACTAAGATAATGGGATAAGGATTGGATGGATATGGGACAAGGATCCTAAAATAAGGATTAAGAATGGATTAGGGAAGTTTAGGATAGACTACAGAGGTTTAGGGATAGATAGGAAACAAATATGAACTTTCAAAAATAAACAGAAAGATCTAAAGGGCTGAAATTGAAAGTTTTCTACAAAAAGACAAAATTGATAATGATCTTATAGAATTGACCATGATACTATAGAATTGACCATGATCCTCTTGGATTTACCATGCTCCTCTTATATCTTGGTTGATCCTATCATAGTGTACAGAATATGATAAATGAGTTCTAAAAAGTATACAGTGGTTTTAGGAAAGTATAGAGGCATCTGCAAGCTAGAAAATGGGCTAGAAAGAGGCTTATAACATAAGATGTAATAATTAAATGATCTAAAACATATAATGAAGGATTTAAATCAGATTTAAAAATAAATAATAAATGACATGTTTTTATTCCTTCAATGTGCTTGGCTTTTAGATAGTATTTGGGTAGCAATACACTAGCAATCAGTCTAACAATCACCTATGAGTCTCTTAGAGAAATTCCATCAGCATTTTAGGGTCCAAAATTGTAGTCACCATCCTATCCTAGTCCATGATGGTTTTTTGTGTATATATGGATTGATTTCGATCCTAACCAATTAGTGTTGATCATGGAGGATAGATGTCAATTATCTTAATTTGGTAAAAACTTAGCTAAGGCTATTTTGGACTACATGCCAAACAAAGTGAATGAAACACTAAGTTGTTGCATGGGGAATTTTGATGAGAGTAGGTTGTTGGAAGGGTTGCTGGGAGGTTGAATAGGTTTTGTTTTTATTTTATTCTTATGTATTTTTGGTTGTTTAAAATATTTTGGGTGGTTAGGGATGATAAATAGTAATTAATAGGATTAATTACCATGGGTAAAAAGGGAGTATATACATAAAATAAACATTTAAGTATAAGTTGACATTTAATTATGGAAATTTAGTTTACTATAATTTAAGTTATATTTTATGTATATACTTTTAGGATGTTTGAGAGGGGTTTCAGACCTCTAGGAGTTAATATGCAAAATATAGATTTTTAGAGATTTCCACCACATTTTAGACTTAGCCTGTTTTAGGGTTCGTTTAT